>PVHT020000166.1:4807082-4827972 GCA_004024745.2 Catagonus wagneri | reverse complement strand
CGCCCGCCCAGGTCCCTCGGCCCGTCTGCCGAGGTGCATGCTGGGTAGGCAGGCTGTAAGCTGCGGCGGAAGTGAAAGGAAGGATCGTGAGGTGTGTCCACCAAACAACCATAAGAGCTGCAGGCCTTCCTCTGGGGAACGGGGAATGGCGAAAATGGGGGGCGGGACAGTGTTCTTCAGAGATTTCAGACAAAGCTGTCCGAACTGAAATGGCTTCTGAGGGGGCAGCAGAGACGTCTCTGGTGGTCTCCCACACGCCAGCCCGTCCTGATTAACTTCTTATTTACACCTCCTGTGCGCCCTGCTTGAATTCGAGGATTCGGTGGAAGAGGTTTGGGACAGGAGCCAAAGGCAGGGGACTCTCCACATTACCTTGTAGAAACAAACAGCCCGTGACCTTGTGCAGAGCTGAGCCAGCTTGGGCAAACCTGGGGGTGCTGATTCAACACAGCTCATTGTATCAGGCTGAGTTTGTCTTTGGTTGCCATGTAATGAAGTTAGAGGGCAAGAAGGTACCGTTTCTGTTTTCTGAGAGGGGATACAGCAAAACCCGTTATGAAGCCGTTACTCTTTTTTTTTTTTTTAATTTCGTAATGAAAACTTTCCTCTTGCATGGATTGATTAGACTTGGTGGGATCAGAGGAAGGGAAGTGTGATTTCAATGAGAGGAGTGTGAGCCCTGGTGGCAGGTGAGAGGTGACAGCCTGGTCTCTAGAAGCCTGTCTCTGGAATGTGAGTACCTGTCCGGCAGAACTGCAGCATTTTCTTATGTGTGCCTGGGGTCTCATTGGTATGAACTCTAAAATCTCGGGAGGTCGTCTGCTAGAGTCCACGTGAAGGGTCGTTTTAGCATTGACTATGGACCAGGCAAGGGCTTTGCATATATTAGATTTACAAGTTACTGAATATTGTTTAGAACGGAAACTACGTAGCACGAGTGGGTGTTGTGTTCATTTGTTCCCATGTAAAAGTAATTATACTACATATGTATTTGCAAATGAGGGAGAACTTCTGGAAGGGAACCCAGAGAAATAGTATAGGGCTTGTCCTTAGGAGACTGGGGAACTATGGTGTGGGAGGGAGATTTTTCATTTAGTCCACTTTTGTTCTATTTGAATTATTGTAACCATCTGGGATGCATTCCTGTTTCAGTAAAAAATTTTCCTTTTTTTTTTTTTTTTTTTTTTCCGTAGGAGGACAAAATGAAAACTTTGTAGTCCAAGGCAACTTTGTGGATCAGACGCTGTGGGCCAAATCCTTGAGGAGGACAAGTCCAAGGTAATATAGTGGATAAAGAACCAGGGGTCAAGATGGAGAGGGGAATCTCTGAGGGGAGCTGTTTTGCCACAAAGGAGTTTGCCATCCTGGTGACTAAACAATAGCTCTCACTTCAAATTGAATAAGAACTGGAAATAGCAGTTAAAGTTCCCTTGACATGAACCAGTGTCAAGCTAAAATAAGAAATATGAGATTGCACCTGTAACTTGCCCCTTATGCCACAATATATCATTCTGATCCCCAAATTGCCTCGGCCAGAAAGACAAGAGGTTCTTACTGCCTCATACTACTAGGCTCTACCCCAGTGTGTGAAAGCCTATAATGTGGTTACTATTACTGTTTCAGGCAGTTAGGAAACTGGCCCAGTCATCTGGGCCTCAAATATGGAGATGGAAGTCACTGTGAGCTCTGTGAGGGGTCTGAGACAAATGGGACCCCAAACCTGCCACTCCAAGGAAGCCACCATCTTACAGAGATAACACATGAATTATGAGCTCTAATGAAGGCTCCGCTGTGATAAGTCTACCAGAGGGATAGATCCAGGGTTATAGGATTTCAGAGAAGAGAAGGATTACATTAGTCAGGAGGCAGCCTGGACATTTAAAAACGACTTTACTGCTTAGGATTTGGGGAGCAGGAAGGGAGGATATTCCATGCAGGAGAATGGCTTAACCAAAAGGTGCAATGCAGGGTATTTGAAAGGTAGTGGAGGGATGTTGAAAAGCTTGGGGAGGGGGGTCAGGAGTTCCATTCTGGGTTAGTATCAAGGACCAGTTTAATTGTTTGGAGCACAGAAGTGCTAGAACTTGAGTCCTTCAGGAAGATGAATCTGGCAGCAGAGTGGAGGTGAAGGACCTGGGCCTGGGAGATGGATTTGTAGGCTCTGGGATTAGTCCTCCAGCTGAGAGCTAATGAGAATCAAGGAGAAAGAAAGATGTGGAGATATTCATGACAGATTTTGCAAAAGGTACAAAGAAAAGTGAGGATTTGGTGTTAGGTGAGGGAGCAGCTGGTGGAGTTTTGAGGCTGGTTGGCGAACAGGAAAGGGAAAGAAAAAGTGGATTCTTATTCTGTTGCTAAGGAAGAGGATGAGTCAGCCCAGGGTATTTTTGGGGGGGGCAGTCCTTGTGCTCAGTATCAGAAGTTTGAGACTGGAGCTGGGGAGAGAAGCTGAAGATTTTGAGGGGATAGTGAACTCTGTAGTGGGAATCGTTGAATCATAGACATTTGATGATTTTGCAATTAGAGGTTCTTGAAAGAGGAAAAAGACCCCACTCCTGCCAGCCATCAACACAAGCCAAAGTGTGAGGAAAATGAGATGAGAAGGGCCATTAGTTATGGCAGCCATGTGGTCACTGATGACTTTTAAGAGAAGTGTTTTTAGAGAGATTTTAAAACATAGCTTGCAAATTGCAGGGCTGTGGGCTGAATCCAACCAGAAGAGATATTTTATTTCATCCTCAGTGTTTAAAAAAGTCAAATTGCTAATATTTAGAAATTGTTAAATTTCACATAAAAATTCCAAATTCCAAACCTATGTGATCTGGCCACCCAAAGCCCTCATTCCTCTGGGATTGGATGTTGGCTGGATGCCTCGTGTCTGGGGTGTGGTGAGGGGAGTATGAGAGGTGGGGGGTTCTTCCCTCCAAGTGGCCTCAGCTGCATCCAGCGTCATTCTTGCATTTCTGCCGTTAGTGTGTTTGCACTTGGTTAGGACATGTGGAAGTGATGAGGAAATAGAGGTCATTTACTCTTTGAAATAGACTCCTTCAAAAGTCTGGAGATGATGTGCAGAAGAGTAAAGAATGGTTGGTTAATCAGGGTAGTGGGGAGGAGAAAATGGGTGTGTTAGGTCATGGAGGTTCAGGCTCCATTTGGTGTTACCCAAGAGAGAGGATTGAAGTAATGAATAGGAGACTGAAGAGATGCTGGAAGTGATTGATAAAACTGAAATTATGTGTGCGAACTGAGGAAGAAAGTTGGGAAAGGAAAGGAGCCTCTATACTTTTGAAATACGAGAAAAAACAGACAGAAATAGCAAACCGGGGCAACTTCGCAGGGAAAGGAGAGCGTGCAGGAGAAGAGCTGGGATTGATGTTATGTTTGGGTGTAGTAATAAAATGGGACTGAGGTCAGGGCAGCACTAGCATGTGTCAGGAGCAAGTTTGGGGAGCAGGGCAATAGTTTGGCAGCCTTCAAGTGGCTATTCCTCAAATACTTGTCCAGTAATCATTTTTTGATGGCAAGGACAAGCTGATATTCTCTTTAAAAAATTGCATGCATGTGTTTATATTTAAAAATTAGGGTTTATTACATACCCAAATGTAGCATGACTTTTACCTTTAGTTGAGATTGTTTCTTATGTATTTTCTGTAGTGGTAGGTACTCCTATTTAATATAGGAGAAGCTACATGAACAAGTAGTAAAACGTTGTTCAAAATGTATTTAAAAATTTCTCTTTTTTAAACATAGTTTGTTAGCAAAATATATCCGATTTTTCTTTAGTGCTCTCTTTTTTTCCTGAGGTTTTTTTTTTTCCTGAATCCGATAGCTTCATAGAAGTCTTAGGTCAGCGCTTCAGACTGAGATAATAACGTGAATTGCTTATTACTGGTAACGACTACAATCTGCATCCTGCAGTTTTGGCATTTCATTGGTCCCTGGTGCTGACTTGAGCTGTTCTTTGACCTGATCCTAAGCTATGTGACTCTGTGGGCAAACTGACTAACTTGCTAAAGCACAGCATAGAGAAAAGGCAGAACCATGCAGTATGCTTTGATATGCATGTGGGTGGGCTTATATCTGGCCAGTTAGATGAAGAGTTTCATGCAGAAAGCTGAGTTCACTGACAGCATGTTGCTGACTTATTCTTGTGTTGGTTTAGTGTACCTTCCTGATAAATTGGTTTTCTGGAGTAGGTACTTGGCTAGCCCGATCCTTCTTGTGGATTTGGGTAGGAGTTAGGCTGCAATATGGAATCATTTTGCTGCTGGTATTATAGAGGACGTGAAAATAGATCTTTTCAGTCTCCACCAAGACTTGGTGAGGGACTTGCAGGTTTGTAGCAGAGAGACAAAAGGAGAGACCAGAATGATTTTCTCAGAAGGCCTGCAGGGGGTGCAGTGATGGATCCTGCTTATGTCAGGCAAGTGGGATCAAGATTGAGGGTGGACTGATGGTGGCTTGGAGGGAAAGAGGAAGGAGAGGAAGTAAAGGAAGCTGTAATTGGATTTCAGAATTCTGGTCATTTTAGGGAAATGTTTATCTAAATGAAGTATCTTTAAAGTTGCTTTTTAAAATATAGCCCTGTAAAATTGTAATTATAAGTGCATTGCTGTGATGTGTGAATTGCTGAGAGGATTGACTGTCACTGTGAGCTTCATGGGATTAAGAGCACTTTCCGTTTCCAGTGTCTTTGGTCCGATATGAACATCCCCATTGCAGTGTATTTGTGGCAACCTTCAAAATAATACATTTCTGTTGTGATGAAGCACGATAGGTCTTTTTATAACTTTCATTTTAGTTTTTCTGTCAGTTGTAACTGAATTTCATTAGTCACTCATATGTGCTGAGGACTGGCAGCCTATGTGGGTAGAGTTAAGTGTCACGAAAATGATTTAGTTAGCATTCCTGGAGGGATAAACACCAACCGCAGTATGACGGTGATTGTCCCTCAATCTCCCAAAGTCTTAGCTCTCTGATTTTAAACTGTGGTTGGGTGAGAGGTGGGATGGGGTGGGCCAGGTGGTCTCTAAAACACTTCCCCTTTTAAATGTTGGAAAACATAACAATAAGCTAGGATGGTATTTAGGATTGAGTTTGAATGTGTTGAAAGGTAAACTGAGGCATATGAAAATGTCTGGGGAGTTTATTTGAACACACATGGGCTCTAATCAGGCAGAGACAAACCAGAGTTAGGTAGTTAGGAGCTAGAGGTAAGACTTTTACAGAAAAGACCCAGAAGCAAAGCAAGGAAATTATTTGATTGGCTGTAGCTTAAACCATTGCCTCATTTGGGAAAGCCTGGTTGGCTCTTTGTGATTGGTTATCCTTAGGGTTTGACTTCTTAACCTTGAGGCATTTATAGGGTTAGATTTTGGTTTGCTTATGTAGGTGCCAAGCCTTAGAACTGCATTAGAACGTTTCAGTCACCTCAGTCTAATGGCCTCCTTGTTTAATTAATTTAACAAATGTAATGGGAATAAAAAGGCAGCAGCACAGATTTCTCATACTGAAGTTTGTACTTATTTAGTTTTATTAAGAGAGTTCGGCCATTTGTAGCATTACCTCAGAAATGCTTCTGAATTCCAAGAAGACAATTGCTGTCAATTATATGTTTATAGCTCCTTATAGCTAGAATATACATTTTTTTTAGGCTAAATGGTAGAGCTGTTAAGAGAACACAGGGAGGCCTTTTATAATCAGTGCATACAATGTGTTCTTATTTTATAGGATTTAGGGCATAGTGTTACTGCTATAAACAATTGGAGCTTGTGGTTTTTGCTTCCTTGTTTTCCTGTTTGTTTTGGGTGATGCTGCTGTTCATCTGGCATCCAGGACCCATGAAAGAATCTGCTTTTCCTAAAATGATCCCACTCTTTGGCCCCACCAGAAACTGAAATTTTGCAGGGAATTCCTTAAGGAAAGTTATGGGTCCCCATTGTTGTGGTATTATCTATTTTCCCTGTCTTTTTTGAGTAGTCAGTCTCTAAGCACTGCCCTTCTACTGTTGATCACTGTTAACTGTGGGCCACTGTGGGGAACTCTGGCAGAAAGAAAACTTCCCTGACTCCATCTCCCCCTTCCAAAATCAGCATATTAATTTTCTCCACAGAAAGGGTATCATCTGGTGCTACTGCATCAGGTACATACTAAATTTCTTGATCAGATGTCTGCAATTCTAGTTTGGTAGCCAAGGTTTTTTTCTGTCTGGTTCCACCTTGGCAACTCTGCATTGAAACATGGATGCAGTTACTAAAGGGGATAAGATATAGCTGGTGAACTCTGATTTACTGGTATTTAGCAACCAGGTCTTCTAAATTCTCACTTATGTGGGCACATAAAAACATTTTTTCTTCATACTATTATTATCCTTTCTGGTTTTTTTCTTGGTTGATCTTGCTACTAAGAAATTGTTGTTGCTTATTGTCTATTGTTTTCAAGCTCATCAGTATCTGCTCTTATTTTAGATGGCTAGTTGGCTAGTTTTGGTTTGTTGTGTCTGCTTTGTACTGGTTTAGGCAATGGCAATAGCTGATGAGGACTAGGAGGTAATGATGAACTATTTATTAGATGTCTCTGTGGATAGGGCACTGTGTCATACATTCTGCATAGATCATCTCTAATCTTCTATGCCAAGTAGGAATTATTTTACCGATTTTGCCATGAGGAGTGGAGGTTTGGAAGGATCACACGCCTCGCTCAGGATCACCCAGCTACCAATGGCTGACCAGAAATTTGACCAGCTGATTTTTCAAGCCTTCGAGCTATAAAAATATAAAATCCACTATATTATGTTCTCCTCCACAGGGAATCCAGAGTTTCTATTTGAGTTGATGGATCTGATTTTTCTTTCTTGTCTCCAGCTTTTTCCTGCCCTTCCCATCTCACTCATGTGCTCCTCGTACAGGACGTCCTCTCCATTCCCTCTGTCAGAACATATCCCTCCTAATGAAACCTCTGTTAAACACACAGCTCCTCTTCAAAGCTGTTACTAACTAAACCGTACCTGATGTTGATTAAACTTGCCCCTTGCAGGCGTTCTGGTTATTGCAAATCTCCAGATAAGGCCTGAAAGCATGGTTTCATCATTAAAGGTCGTACGGTTAATAAACACTTATTAACTTCTAAAAACAGAGAGTTGTGGTTTTTAGTGATTTTTACCTAATTCTCAAAGGTGTACAGGGCAGCTTAAAACAGCATATTTAATATTGTGCTAGATACTTTATGTACATTAATCCTTTTCCTCCATAAAAAAACCCCATGAGATAGGGATTACCTTTTTTTCCCCAAGCTTATATAATGAGAAAGGAGCAGGTTAAATGCTTCCGTTCTCCAGTCCTAAGCTCTTTCTACTATACTTATCCATCTCTTTACTAAGTTGTTTATGATATTAATTACCAGATACCTCTGTTATATTAGTGTTTGGAGATGAGTATTAAATGTTTCTGAGTTTTTCTGGTAGAAAAGGAAAGCAGAAAGAAAAAAATACATGCCTATATATAGATAGCTATAAGGAGAGAGAAGAGAAAAGCCTGTGTTAATAAAATATGTATATTCTTACACATTGAAACTTAAATTTAAAATGGTAAATTTGATAAGGTTTTTTTTGTTAAATTAAAAAGACTAATTAAATGAAAAATATTTGAAGTCACTGTAATTCAATTCCATAGTGTTTTTAAATGTTTAAAAGTAGATTATTTAAAGCACTGAATCAGATTCCATCCCACCTCTGCCCCCTTCATGGACAGGTCTGAAATGCCAGTTTGAGGATGATCTCAGCCACTTTTACAAAAATGTATTGATCAAAAGGCCCTAAATATGTGCATATGGCATTTTATATTTCTATTCCATTTTTACTGTCATCAATTTTGTTTCCACCTCTGGAGTATAATCTCCTTGTGAGTAGAGACCCCCTCCTCCAGTTTTCTCCTATGTTTTCAGGGAGCTGGTCAGGGTCAGGGCCCATTACATGCGCACTAATTAGTGGCAGAGAATCAGAAGTGCTTTGAGGCCCTGAGAGGAGACGTCCATGAGTAAACAGGAGAGAAAATGAAGACAACATCGATGCAGGCGAGGCTGATTGTGGCAAGATGGAAACCTGTCCTGCAACCTCACCGTCTGCTCATAGGACTTCTTGTTCAGGCTTCAGTAACCTCAGATGTGGAGATTACAGCACTTAATGTCGTAGCCCCTCTTTTCTACCGTGGATGGGGACACTTGCTGGGGTCACTGATGGGATCAGGCATCAGTGGTCGGCCCTGACTCCAGGTTGTGGTGGATGTTCAGGCAGATCTTTTTCCTTTTTTTTTTAAACGACCAGACGGGCTGTCGCCTGAGATCTGACCAAGACTGGAACTTGGAGGAGATTCAACTGGCTTTGGTTCAAACCAGATAAACTAAAACAATGCCAGCAGCCAAGGAAGGAGTCTAGAACCCTCAAGAAATGCTCCTTTACCTTCAGCGTGAAGTTTGTAGAGTCTCATCATGTGCCTAGTAGCAGCCTAAGAGTCCTTCTACACTCCCCCACTGCACAAAACCACGAAGGAAGGTCTTTTATAGGGACAGAGATAACAGTTGAAAATTTTTAATAATAACAGTAAGTGATATTGCAGCTCTGTCAACTTGTCGCAGCTATGTCACAATACAGAAGCTCCTTGGGTTGTAGAAAATCAGCCTAAACTCCTGGGAGAGCTCCTTAGTGCCGCCATTTACCGGGTGCTGACCATGACCAGAATGTGAGGCCCATCTAATTGTCTGGACTCAGTTGGGTGGAAGAGGTAATGTCTCTAAGAGGGCAATAAAATGGAGTGGAGAACTGGCAAAGATGTTGCCCATGTTTATTAGTACTTTGGAAGCAGGTGGTCTGCCAAGGCTAGTGGCACCTCACCATGGCCCTGTGGACCTGGTACCAATCCCTTGTGCATTATGCAGTCCTCCTGTGGGTCAGGGCATGAGAGTTAGCTTGAAGCATAAAAGCCAGCCGATTCCATGACTTCTCCGTCTCTCTCTGTCTTTGTATCCCCCTGTTTCTGTCTCTGTCTTTTTTTCTCCCTCACACACTGATATCTGTATGTGGGAGGGCAAGATGGAACATAGAATGTGGTTTAACTTTTAGAAGTTTAAATGAGAGCCTCTTTGTTTGTGAAAAGCAAACAAAACAAACTGGCCACGGGGTCAGCATGCTCTGGAATGCAGAATTGTTTGTCCCCAGTCAAACAGCCTCCTGATGTTGGGTTTACATAATGTCTCAGCAGACCGAAACAATGAGGACATTTACCATTAACTCAAGGCCTAAGCCGTAAAATCAGAATGGGGGAAGATGAGGGTCACTAACTCTGATCCTTAAGGACTTCAACAAACAGCTCTACCCAGGGCAAATAGCTCCTCAGCCCAAGTCATCCAAATTTATTAAACACCTAGTATTTTGCCAAAAACTCTTTGGCAAGGAAGATGAAAGACCCCAGGCCCTTCACAGGGCAAGCCTCCCAGGACCATGCTGAGGTCTAGTGGCAGACAGAGAAACAAACAATGGTGAGGTGGCTCTGTTCAAGTGATTTTCATTTTAGACAAGATCCCCTGCAGGAGAACAGCAGAAGGGAGAGCCCAAATTCACCTACACATCAGAAAAGGTGCTCAAAGGAGATAGCATTTGAGTGGAAACTGGCAGGAGGAGTAGAAGTTTCTAGGACCACAAACTGGAGGATGAGCCAAGGTGCATGCTGGAGAGAGGGATAAGTAAATGCAAGGTGTGAGGAGCATGGATATTCCAGAAACTACTAAAAATAATTGAGTGTTGTCAAATGTGAGGTGAGGAGTGGCAGGAGAGGGGGTGGGCAGGTGGGTGTCAGATTAGGAAGGGGCTTGTCCATAAGTGAGGCTGGGTGCTGACATTTATCCTTGTGGGGAGGAAGGCCAGTGAGATATTTTGAGCTGAGGTGAGGACCTGGCCACATTTGCTTCTTAGAAAGATGGGTGCTTTGGCCTTGAGGAGGACAGGTGGAAGAGCGTGATTGCAGGGACGAAGAGGACTGTGGCGGAAGAGGAGGGCCAGTTTGCAATGGTTGCTCTGGTGGACACACTGAGGAGTTGTCGGGTGCGGGCGAATGTCAGAGACCTGCACAGGCAGCTGTGGGACTCATGAGGAGGACAGTGGGACAGCAGGAGTGACGTGTCCGGTCAGCCCTAGCTCCAAGCCAAGGCCAGGGCTTGGGAATGACTCTGGGCAGCTCCAGTGCTTCACCTGGCTTCTGAGAGTGGTGACTTCACTCCTGGTCGGGGGTATCAGGGACAGGACAGCCATGTGGTGTCAGCTCTGAGGGGGGCATCTGTTGTTCTGCTGCTCTGCCTGTGTCTGGAGCACAGCAGTGGGTCTCAGAAGAAGTGAGCACATCGCACAAAAAGCCCATCCTGGAGGAGCATACATTCCAGGTGGTGAGATAAGCAATCAGCAAAAGAAACAAAATACATAGAAAGCTAGAGGGTGAAATACTCTGAAAAGAAAAAAAACAAAAAATGAAAAACAGGTGAGGTGCGTGGTTTGCAATTTTAAATTGCAAGGATGAGTAAAGACCTGGAGGTGGGGGCACACATTTGGATATGTAGGAGAAAAGCATTCTGAGAAAAGGGAAGAGTCAGGGCCAACGTGTCTGGCTGGGTATGTTGTTAGCCTGTTGGGAAGCAGCAAGGAGACCAGCATGGCTGCAGCAAGGTAAGTGAGGGAGGGGTGTGTAGGGCTGGGGAACCTCTGTCCTCTACTCTAAGTGAGATGGAAAGTCCAGTTTATTCTTCCCGCTACCTTGTGCTGTGCACCGCTCTCCTTTCCTGCCCGTTCTGATTAAGATCACAGCTTACTGGTGTGCGTTTTACAGACAACTGGCCAAACACTTACAAATGCCAAGGCCAATGAAATAAGAGGTGGGAGGACTGCTCCCACCTAAAGAACTACAGTAATCAAACACAATGATTAAAAGGGCCTAAAGAACTACAGTAATCAAACACAATGATTTAATTCTTAGGATAAGGAGGGAGATTGGAATGTGGACTAATATTAGATGTTATTAATTATTCTTCGTTTGCTTAGGTGTGATCCTTCTAGTAAGGTTATATAGGAGAACGTGTTCAGTCTGAGACAACATGTGCTGAAATATTTAGGGATACAGTGTCCTGATACCAGCAGCTCACTTTGAATTGGTTCAGAACACACTACACTTTTGCGCGTGCACGCACACACACACACGATCAAATGGATACCATACATACATAGATAATGCCAAAATAGGAACAGCTGTACCATCTTGATGGTGGGTATGTAGGTTCTGGTTGCAATAGTATATTAACTTTCATTTTAGAAAATTTTCATATTAAAAAGTTCGGGAAAAATCCTCTCTGCTATGGTCCATTTCTTTTGGCTCTGCCTTTGGTTGCTGTTAGTTATTCTCATGAGATTCTGCACGCCTCGCTAGGCAGTTATTTACTTTGGGTCAGAAATGTTTGCCTCTGGAGACTTAAAGGCTACGCAGAGCATAGGGATTCAGGTGGGGGGGTCAGATGGGTGACATCCAAACAGCTTTGGGCAGCAGGCCCCAGTGGAACAGGCCATGAATCAAAGGATGCCTTATAGTTTTAAGAGACACTTACAGGGCAATGGGAAGGCAAAGAGGAAATGCAGGCTTAAAGAGGCTAATTCCTCTCTAGAATTGGTGTGCTTTTCCCCTGATGTCGAGATTCTAAATTATTCCACTCTTTACCTGCTGTGTGGCTTGACAAAAGGGTAACGTGATTTAGAAACTCAGCAGTCATCCAGAAAGTCTCTTTCCAGTCTGGTGGTTACCAGGCTCTGTCAGAGGATTGGGCTCTGGTGTGTTAATCTCAGATTCAATCCAGGGGCCAGTATGTCTGTGAATAGTAGAAAGCTATGGGTCACATCAATTCCATATGGCATTTTCCACATGAAAGCAAGAAATAGTACATCCGAAAAGCTGGGCTTAGCACCTTTGGGTTTCCTGATGAAATGTCAGTATATAGTTAGGGAGTGAGTGTGTATACACCAACCTATGCCAGCCACACAAGACAGAAAAGAAAATGACCTTTTATTATTATTCAAAATTACTTAGAGCTCAGAGGAAAGACAAATGTAGGCAGCAGTATATAAAGGACTTGCTAAAGAAAAAGTTGTTTGCAGCCTTTTATTTGATTTTTATTATTTTATTTATTTATTTTTATTTTTGGCTACACCTGTGGCATGTGGAAGTTCCTGGCCCAGGGATTGAACCTGCCCTACAGTAGTGACAATGCTGGATTCTTAACCCACCGAACCGCATGGGAACTCCTATTTGATTTTTTTTTTTTTTGGCTTTTTGCCTTATCTAGGGCCACACCTGTGGCATATGGAGGTTCCCAGGTTAGGGGTCTAACAGGAGCTGTAGCTGCCGGCCTTCACCACAGCCACAGCAACGCAGGATCCGAACTGCGTCTGCAACCTACACCACAGCTCACGGCAACGCCAGATCCTTAACCCACTGAGCAAGGCCAGGGATCGAACCTACAACCTCATGGTTCCTAGTGGGATTCGTTAACCACTGAGTCACAACTGGAACTCCTCCTATTTGTTTTTTATAAAGTCTTTTGTTTCACTACAGGAATAACAATAAAAGATAAAAATCATTTGAAACTAAGGGAGGAAGTAGAAAAATGGTCACTATTTTTAGGCTTGTCTGTTCTCAGTATATTAATAATAGCAACTATAGCAACAGTTAATGTTTTTTGAGTGCTTGGTATGTGTAAGGCAGAATGAGCACTTTTCATATTTAACTCGTTTAATCCTTATGACAAATATATGAGGTAGCTACTATTATTATCTTCATTTTTAGGGAGCTGAGGTCCAGAGAAATTAAATAACTTGTATAACGTCAAATGGCCAGCAGTTAACATAGATGTATTCAAGTTGTCTCTCGAAGCGAGCTAAATAAAACTCTATCCTGTTTTCTAGAGGCATATTCTGTTTTGGTCCCTCTGGAGGATATATTGAAAATGCTGGTCCTTCCTACCTCTGTCAAGCCAGTTTCTGTGACTGTAGACCTCGGGCACCAATGATTTAATGTTGTCATCAACAAAAGCTTGATATGTGCCATGCCTTCTGCTATCTACTTCCCATGTATTATTTCAGTATATTTTAAAAAATATGACTCATAGTTGAAAACTTTGGTAAAGCAGGACTAAGTTACATGTACACGTATTCAGAAAAAAAGTTTCACAAAATAGCATTTAACTTTTCGTGATACAGTTTGGTATTTTTCATTTTATTCTGTTTCATTTAAATAATTCTGGTTGTCTAATGCTAGTTGATTTTATATCCTGCTAAATGGTTTATAATCCGTAGTTTAGAAAAACACAGCTTTAGCTCATTTCAGCTTTCATAGTAATTTTATGAAGCCAATATAATTTTAATACCCATTTTGCAGATGAGAAAATTGAGTTAATTTGTTCAAGGCCACACAGAGGAACCAAAGCCTATGGCTTATACTTGGGATTATACCCCTTTTTAAAATAGATGTCAGTTGTGTTAAAAATAGCTTTCCAAATTCTTATTGTGACCTGAATTGTTTGTGGCCTGAATAAATGCAAGGTCTTGTACATATGGCAGTATGGGCACTATTCTTGGTCTAATAAATGCAGGTAGACTGTGATTTATAAAATTCAAATATTTCTAGTTTTAAATCCATTGTAGCTTTTAGTTATTATGTATGTTTTTAATCAGTTGTTTGAAAAATTACAGCTTTCATTATGTAGAGATCTGAGGAAGTCTTTGAAATTGGAATTGCATTTTCTCAAGAAATGCATTCAGATGTGGAGGCCACACTTTCGGAACAGTAGATATCAGGCTTCACCAGGGATTTATGAATTATCTTTAGTTTCACCAGCCTCTAATTGAACTTTAGCATATGCTTTAATATTTAGTAGGCAATAAACCAAAGCAGAATTAGCAGCACACATACACTTGTCACCAGTAGAAGTTATTAATACTTCTATATTCATCTCACAATATTGCAGATGTCTCAAAATCATGTCATTGAAATTATAGTAGTTATCTGCAGTTCCCGTCGTGGCTTAGTGGAAACGAATCTGACTAGCATCCATGAGAACGCAGGTTCAGTCCCTGGCCTTGCTCAGTGGGTTAAGGATCTAGCGTTGCTGTGAGCTGTGGTGTAGGTTGCAGGCATGGCTTGGATCCCGAGTTGCAGTGGCTGTGGTGTAGGCCAGCAGCTACAGTTCCGATTCAACCCCTAGCCTGGGAATCTCCATATGGCATGGTGTGGCCCTAAAAAGACAAAAAGTAAAAGAAAAAAAAGAAAAAAAAAGAAATTATGCTAGTTTTCAGAGTAACCATTCGATCCTGATATGTAGTGTACTGATGAAGGAGTACATGTGTTGTATATGACAAATTTTTCTGTAATAGTTTGGTAATTATATTTCAGTATAATTTTATATGTTTAAATTCATTACTATTTAGAAGACAGAAATAGGAAAGGGGTTCCCCAGGTCTCACCAGACTGTCGAAGTGGACCATGACTCCACAGAAGATGGCAGTCATGGCTTCATGACTGGAAGGAGCTAGAACACAAGATGAGGGGTTCTGGATTGTCCCTCTAGAAAAAGGTCATAGATCTAGCCACCCAGCGTCGATATCAACTATTGGGAACGGTCTGGCCAAGGAAGAAATGAAGTGCTTCCTCATTCTGAGCTTAGCATGCTTGTTGTTCCTACAGGCCTTTCTTTTGTCTCCATGTCTGTCCCTTCATGTTTAGTTTCACATCTTTGCCGTCTTCTTCCTCCTTTAATGTGACCCTGCCTCTTATATTTGGCACACAAATTAATTTAAGGAACCTTAGAATTATTATTTTGCCAAATTTAAGTTCAGAAAGGCAGTTTTATTTATTGGATGTCTATTGTTTGTGATCTCAACAAAAAAACCTAAATGACTGATTTTCTTTTCAACAATGTGGGAAAAACCTATGTTTTTGGATTGAGTCCTGGCAATAGTCTTCCTAAATTACCACATTGCTTCACAGAGGTAAAAGGCTAGGGAAATGACCAGTGGTTTAAATTATTTCTAGGCCTTCATTGTAAAGTGCTGTGAACACAAAATAATGAATAACAGACATACACTCTAACAAAAGTCTCTGTTTTGATGAAACTTTGCAATGGTTTTCATTTAGTCCTGTGTTAAATTTAGTTATAATGTTTTGTACATTTACAGAAAAATATGTTATTGTATATTCTTTGAATTGAAATGTTTGATGGAGCTGAATTATTTTAATCTTGGAATCATCAAGATATACAAACTTTAATTTACCCTGAAATTCTTTTGAGATGATATAAACTCCCTTCCATGAAGTTACTGGAGTTATCTTTTTTAAAAGGAAATTGAATAACTATCTTACTTTTTTTTTTTTAAGCAATATTTCCATGTTCCTTTTTTGTTAATAGAAAGGAGTTCAAGGTGCTTAGGATGGGATCCACGGTATCGTGGTCTGGGCTTGGCTCCCTTTTCATGGTTGACTGTTTCCCCACACATCATTCTCTATTTTAAACTTTCTAAAGTCCTTGTATTTCCCTGTACACATCCTAACTTCAACTTCTATGCCTCTACATAGGTGATTTATTATTCCATCGTGCTTTCCTTCCTAGAAAACTCCTATTGGTCCTTTGAAACCTCTCAGGTGTCACCCTCTTTCTGAAGCCTTCCTTTATGTTGACTTCCATTTGTTGCTTCCCATCCAACAGAGTAGGAGAATCTGTGTTCACATATTAACTGGTACTGTTGATCTGAATGCACTACCATGGTTTATTTACAGAATAGTATCCTTTAAAATGGGGTTATCCTTGGGAGTTCCTGTCGTGGCGCAGCGGAAAAGAATCCGACTAGGAACCATGAGGTTGTGGGTTCAATCCCTGCCCTTGCTCAGTGGGTTAAGGATCCGGCATTGCCCTTAGCTGTGGTGTAGTTTGCAGATGCGGCTCGGATCCCGTGTTGCTGTGGCTGTGGTGTAGGCTGGCAGCTATAGCTCCGATTAGACCCCTAGCCTGGGAACCTCCACATGCCGTGGGTGTGGCCCTAAAAAAAATGACAAAAGACAAAAAAAAAGAAAAAAGGGATTATCCTTGAACATAAGGGCAGTGTCTTCATTTCCTTCTTTCAGGATCCTAGCATGGGACAGGTGCTCATCTGATGTTGGGTGAAGGAGCACTGTCATCAGGCTAATCTAATAGTGTGTTTGGAGAATGGGCTAGAAAAATTTAAGCATTACATACTGTATGGTTCACTTCCTGCTCCCTTCCTTATATCTTCTTCGCCTTTTGACTCCAGCCATTGCTGTGACAACTTTGTGCAGTTGTGACCTATTAGGTCTTTGCATTAACTGCACCACATACCTCTTGCTTTCTGACTTGGGGCCACACCCAAGCTATTGCTTGCAGAGCCCAGGTTAACCGTCCTGCTTCATGTACACACTGGACGTGAGAGTGAGCCAAAACCCTGTGGGGCAATAATGGGAGTTGGTGGATAAGTACTCCTCCACCCGATACTATTCAGAAAGATGTTGGGGCCTCGTTCTACAAGGCAATTCCGAGCGTCCTGGGGGAAGCTGCGCACCCCAGTGACTAGTTCAGTGAAGGGGCCGTGGATTGGCTTGCCCTCTTTCCCTGTTTAAATCTGCTTAGTCCTCTACTCCATTCCTTGGAATCACTTCCCAAAATTAATGATCTTGTCTCAGGCTCTGCTTTTCGGGAGAACCTAGACAAAGAGAGAAACCTTCATTTAAAACCAGCTTCACTATGTTATGTTGTTCTCAGATTGAGGGATGTATGGAAACCGTTTACAAGTCTCATAAAATAACCACTGAGTAAAGACAGTATAGACTCCAAGTGCACAGGAGAGCATCCGCCATATAAATGTACTATGAAGTGTGAAATGTTTTGTGAATTAGACATTTTTACTCCTCAGTCAGGAGACATACTCAGACAATTGCTCAGTTTTGTAAAAACACTTCTCCATAATTCTACAGCTGTGTCTTAGGTGGTAACCCAATAGTGATGTTTTGATCATAGTTTTACAGATGGTGAAGCCCTAGACGCAGCAGCTTTCACTGAGCAAGTGGTGAGGCCCTAGAAGACACATGTCTTTCCCATGGAAGGTCAGTGCAGGGAGCCTGAATATGAACCCCTATGCTTATACCACTGGGCTGGATAGTTCACTCTGATGTGTGTGAGTGTGGGTGTGTGGGTGTGTGCATGTATGTTTTTCTTTTTTAAGCACAAGGTATGGATTCAATCTAATGATTTTAAATATCACAATCCTTGGATTACAAACAAAAAAATGACATTTTTTTTTGAAAATGGAAAGCATTGGGCAGTAAAATTGGCATCTGAAACCCTGTACTTTGCCAAATGCTTAAATCACAGAGTGTTTGTATCTTTTGCAGCTAGAAGAGACATTTAAGATCACTCAGAGCTGGAGAGCCAGATGGTTTCTAACAGAGCCAGGCTAGAACCCAGGCCTTGGGAGCCCCCATCTCATGGTCCTTCTGATATACCACACTGCCTTCTTTTAATGATCTTTCATTTAAACCAGAGGTTGGCCAACTTTTTCCATAAAGGACCAGATGATAAATAATTTAGGCTTTGCAGGCCAGTGGTTACTGTAGCAGCTACTCGATTCTGTCTTTTTTTATGTGAAAGCAGCGATAGAGGAACTTACTTAAATGAGCATGGCTGTGTTCTGATAAAGCTTTATTTACAAACACCAGCAGTAGGCCTGATTTGTCCCCTGTTTTATACCATTGGAGTCATGGTGATTTTTGCTTAGGGTCATCAAAATGCTACTGGATCCTAGATAGTTAAAGCCACCACCCAGCTTGGTGGTGAGCCAGGCTTTTGCATCACAGCCCACACATGATTGGGCTTCCTTCCAGGTCTGTGTATGATCAGACTCTGAGCCAGCAGCCAAGAGAATGAGCCTGGCACCCATAGCACTCTGCTTTCCAGAAGGAATCACAAATTCTCTTCCTGTGCAGATAAAGAAACAATTGCACCACAGGAGAACTTACTGGAAAGTAATACATGGTCACCAGGAAGGAAAAGGAATTCACTCCTTGGTCATAGTCTTCAGTCTGGTTAGGAGTCTCTCAGACCTGGCAAGGCCAGCAAGCTTGCATGTCTGAATTTGGCAGGCCTCCAGGACTCTACACTCAGAGGATAATACGTTGGGCTTTGGTGATTTCTCTGGCCCACTCAGAGCTTCCTTTGGCTGTTCCAAGTTACCCCTTCCCTCTCATAGTCAGGTATCTAAATCTCCCCACTGTTTTACTCCCCTCCCATTTATCATCTGCCACTGTGAAGCTTTTTTTCCCCTGTTAATCACAATCTCCAGTAGACAAATACTGTCTTTTCTCAGTTTCATCTTTCATTTGACACCTTAAATTTTGAGTCCCAGTTCTGAAGCACTATAAGACAAATGTCTTTCCATAGAAGGTCAATGTAAGAAGCTTGGGTTAAACCCTATGCTTATGCCAATGAAGTTAATGTTTGTTCCAGTACACGTGTATTGATGTGTGTGCCTCTGTGTACATATGTGTGTGTATCTGATGACCTTTAAAACAAGAGGTCATCTTCCCTTTGGACCTGTCTGCACAGGGAAGGTCCTTTATTGCCTCAGTGTTCTAAGTTAAACTCACAAGTGGATATTCTCTGGCCAACATTCTCAAGTTTTTACTCCTTCCCTTTCATTTTTCACAGTGCAAATCCACATAATGGTCTTTTTCCAAGCTGAAAGAACCAAGGACTTTTAAAGGCTGGATGATGTTTCCACTGGATTTAATGATATAATCCTCAAAAGAGTATATATAGATTACCCTTTTTTTTTCTCTTTCTTTTTTTAATGGCTCCACCTGCAGCATATGGAAGTTCCAGGGCCAGCGGCTGAATTGGAGCTACACCTGCAGCCTATGCCAAAGGCATGGCAAACACTGGATCTAAGCCATATCTGCGACCTGTACCACAACTTGTGGCAACACCAGATCCTCAACCCACTGAGCAAGGCCAGATATTGAACCTGCATCCTCATACAGACAACACTGGGTCCTTAACCTGCTGAACCACAACCAGGAACTCCTGAATTACCTGTTTTGACGATTATCTGGTCAGACCTGCTACTGGGCATAAGCTCCTAATGGATGTGTAAATCTTTGGAGCTGAAGTGATTTAGGAAAAAATGTCATTATTATTAGTTCCCCAAGTAGCATTCTGGCCCCTGGGGAAAGGGATACTGGTAGTTATGTGAGAGGGAGCAGAAATGAGGAAGGAAGAAAGGAAGGAATATTTGATTATTTCTTCATAAGCAACCAATTCCTTTTGCACCTGGCTATGGTTCCTGCTGCTGTGAGAAGAATATCAATGGCCTTAATATTCCTTTGTTTGTGGCTGGGATGTATTTGCTTACTGTTCCTAGATGTCTGGCTCTCAGACTGGCAACAGGACAGAAAATGTGGCGGATATGAAAGGAAACTTCCAACTCAAATGCTTTAAATCAGACTAGCTTTTCCTTTAAAGCCCACTTTGAAATTCTTCTTAATCTCTGGTTGATTTTTTAGTTACACTTCTTGCCCCTGAAGAGTGGCATATTCTTAAGTGTACAGGTTCTACTGTTCTCACATTATTGCTTTTTTTTGGTTAGTTTTTTATTTTTATTTTTTTTCTTTCTGTCTTTTATGGCCACGTGGGTGGCATATGGAGGTTCCCAGGCTAGGGGCCGAATCGGAACTGTAGCTGCTGGCCTACACCACAGCCACAACAACGCGGGATCTGAACCGCATCTGTGACCTACACCACAGCTCATAGCAACGCCAGATCCTTAACCCTCTGAGCGAGACCAGGGACTGAACCTGTGTCCTCATGGATGCTAATCGGGTTTGTTAACCACCGAGCCATGACGGGAACTCCTTTGTTAGTTTTTTAAATGGCCTGCTTTGTTTTGATGAAATCTTTATCATCCTCAGTAGCACTAATGCTGAAAATGATTAATAAATACAAATGAAAAAATGGCTCGCAAAACAGAAGAGAGTAAAGGTGGGGGAAGAAATGTGATGGTGGGTGGATGAATTTGAATTGGTTCATTACCACAAGGTGGCGCTGTTAAAACACGTAATTTTAAAGTCTTACAAAGGTTGCAAATAAAGGAAAACAAAATTAAAGAGCCTTTCACGTAGAAAATAGTTTGTCTCAAAGGACTGTAGTGTGCATGTGTGAGATGCTTATTTGTGTATGTGTGTGTGCTAAAGATGTAATCGTTTTAGGAAGAGTAAATGTTACGGGGAACCGTGACAGAATTGTTTGTTTTTGGAGGGAAGTATTCCACAATTGATCCTCTTGTAATTCAAATATTAAATATTCTTATTGGATATTATATATATTTAATGCCAACCAGATCGTTCCTGGAATCTTCTGAAGTGTGACGTTGTAGACACCAGAATGATGGGTTATGTTTACCATTCCTTAAACCACTTTCATTCTATACAGAGAGTTTGCACACTACAGGCATTTATTTGAAAACAGTTAGTGCCCCATTAGGGGAAATATGAAGCCTGCAGGGTCTCAGATGTTTCTGACTGCTTTGCGAACTTGGCTTGTGGAAAACTGGTAAATTAATACTTAGAAAATAATTCCTTACTTTAAAACATGTTGACTGTTATGTGACTTCCTTGATACCAGTACCATTGTCATTAAAAGTGAACGTTTTCGTGTTTGTGCATTGTCTGTGTGCATAGGGTATCCATTTACTGAGGGACAAAGAGATGAAAAGCTGATATTTTGTGAGTTTTACATTGGAGTTGAAGGT
>PVHT020000166.1:4786497-4806982 GCA_004024745.2 Catagonus wagneri | reverse complement strand
TTTTTTTTTTTTTTTTTTTTTTTTTTTTTTTTTTTTTTTTTTTTTTTTTTTTTTTTTTTTGGCTATGCCCGTGACATGTGGAAGTTTCAGGGCCAGGGATCAAACCCATACCATAGCTGCAACCCAAACTGCTGCTGTTACAACGCTGGGTTCTTAACCATTGTACCACATGGGGACTCCCAGTATTCTTGAAGAAAGGCAGGAGTGGAAAGTGATCTAATGCAAGTGAGTAGAAGCACTCAGAACTTTTGATGCTCCCCTTATTTCATACCCATAGCAACTCTCCAAATCACATGATGTTAATATCTCCATTCTCAAGGAAAGGCTCTCAGAAGTGAAGTAACCCGTCAGCTGTCACAAAGCTTCTGTGTGGCAGAATCAGGAGATGAGCCCAGAAATTATTCGTGGAAAAAAATGCAAGGATATGAAAGGGAAAAGGTCTAGGTTATCTTGAATTTAGATAAAACCTGGGAAAATGATGAGGGATCTCCTTGAAAGAAAGAGACCTGCTCTAATGCCTGCTTCCTGTAAACCAGATGAGGGCTATATATATGTATGTAGTAGTAAACACACACACACACTTTTTTTCTACGTATATAGTTTTCATCAGCTTTTGTCTCAGCATAACTATTAACATTTTCCACCATCCACAGAGCAGGAGGCCTAGAAACACACACACACACACACACACACACACACACACACACACACACTTTTTTCTATGTATATACTTTTCATCAGCTTTTATCTCAGCATAACTGTTAACATTTTCCACCATTCACAGAGCAGGAGGCCTAGAAAAACTGCTGGACTTTTGCAATAGCTGTGAAAAATAGCACGAGTTGATCATCAAGATTGTAGCTGTGATATCTCCCAGATAATTCCTACTACTGGGGCATTGGCCCAGCTGGAAATTCAGTTTATCACATAGAAATTTAAGTAGTTCCTGCTTAGGGAAAATAATGAGAATATATGACTCCAAGGATGGTGATGTATACTTAATATGCTGGCAGAATCTGAACCTACAGCGATATTTTAAAAAATGCTTTTTGTTGTTTTGAAGTATCCAAAGGAACTGTATATCTATAATTCGACTTTATTACTGAGCTATGTTTAGGGTAGTATATTTAGTCTATATTTGCCAGAGGGACCTCTGTGTCCATCTGGGAAGTTATATGGAGGGAAATATTGTGCGCAGGGGTGATGATGGTGTGTGTAGAGGAGCATAATGCGGGAGGGGGGCTTTGGTCCTTCACTCTAGCTTATTCTGGAGCAGCTGTGCTGTTGCTGACGCATATAGTGCTTTTGTACATGTAGAGTATTTGATTTTGATGTCAAGTTCCATAAAACGTCAAGGAACTAAGAGATTTATTTAGGACAATTCGTCACACAGTCATACATAAAATATTCAGATAGTTTGATGATTTTTTAGAAAAGAGAAAATATTATCCCGTGGCCATCACAATTGAATGTGATGTAATAATAAAAAAAATAATTTTAGACTTTAAAGAGATGCATCACAAAGGAATTGAATTCCTATTTTGATATTAAAAAAAGGGAAGAATCTCTATGCTGACAGATCTTGAACCAGCTCGAGGCTGATTAACATAGCAGTAAGAGCAACTAAGAAGCATTTTGATAGAAGCAGAAGACCTGGGATTTATGTTGAAGTTTTTGATGTGTCCTCTAGTGGTTGTGAGACATCGGCAGGAGTGCCATTTATTTCGTTGTTTCTTTGCTCGTTATTCACTCATATGTATTAGGACGGGACCTCAGATGCCCACTGTGGAGAAGTGAATTGGAAGACTTGGATGTACTGACAGCTGCAAGACTTCTTTGTTTATGAAAAAGTTGTGCTATTTATATTCTAGCCTATTAGCTGTGTTCGCAGGATAACATCTTTGGTGTTGAGAAAGTGCCACCTGCTTGTTGTTGCAATTGCACTGTTGCCGTTTGCCTGTTTTGCTAATGATTTGCTGCAGTTGAAACATCGTGTGACTTGGTCTGGTTCCCAGCTTCTGAGACCACAGGAAACACAGACAGGTACCTGCTTGATTCTCTAAGGCTGCAGACATTCCCTGGCACACATGGTGCAGTACAAGCTGAACCTTCTGTGTCATCCCACATCTGCCATCAGGCCCTCACCTGGAGGGCTTGGGGGATACTTGAGAGAACTTTGTTGATTTGGGCTCAAGGTCAAGAAGTCTGTCTTAGATTTTAGGAAACATAGCTTAAGGAATATTAAAAGGTCTCATGAAGGAGGTTTGGAAGGTTGGCTAGTATTTGGTTAATGATACTTGAGTAATATCTTGTCTTGGTATTTAATCAGTTAATAAATTATTTTAATGCGATGTTTCCTTTTTTCTTAAAAAAATTTGTCCTTGACAGTAAAGAATTGCCTAGAATGTGGTCTTTGGTGACTTCCTGTGAAATATACCCTACCCCTCCTCAGTATGGAGAAACAGCAGAAGAGTTAGGGAAATTTAGAGTTTATTTACTCAGTAATCAAACAGATTTTTTTGGTTCCAAATTCACTGCACTGTTTTGACATTATTAGTAGTCAACCAAGTGTTTAATAGTCAATCAACAAGAACTTGAGACTGTGGTTTCACTTTTGAGATTCACATACGCCAAAAACTAACTACTAGGGAGCAACACCCAAGCACACACTTATTACTGGTTAATAACTAGTTTATTTATACACACCCTTATCCCAGAAAGGGGATAAAGCGGTCTGCAACAGTGACACATACAATAAATGATGATAAAATGGAAATTGGAAGAGCTGGGAGATCTAGATCAAGACAAAAGCCTGATGCAGACATAACCAAAGGACTTAGGTGTGTCACATGAAGGCTCATCAGCTGTTACAACCAGCAGTCTCTGTGTCAGCAAGCCAAGCTGAATCCAGTGCAAAAGGACTGCAAAAAGTAAAGGACTCGAAAACCTTCCTTGATAAAATATACTCTGAGTGCTTAGAATTTTCATCATCACTCAGTTGACTGCACACTAGAAAGTGAAACAGTTTAATACAGTTAATTTACTTGCATATGAAATCACCATTTATTCCTAGAGAACATGGCACGGAGCAGGCAGTCTTCTTGGTCAAAGGGCACGCTTGGAGATTAGTACCCTGAGTCTGAGGCCCACATGAGCAATGCAAAGACCTTGTACCCAAGGAGGGAGACAGCAGGGTGCGGGTGAGGAGCTCTGACAGCAAGGTGACCTACACCACAGTTTTTTTCCCCATCACTTTCTCTAGTGTAATAAATTGCAAAAGAAAAGGAAGCAAAGGATTTCTAAGTTCTTGGTAGAGAAATATGTACACTTGATTCTAAGAGAAGAAAAAAAGACTGGCAAGGGATATCCTCTTTTCACAGAATACTTTATTGGATGTTCTTTATAACAGGATCTTTCTAATAAACCCAGTAAGACACAGGGAAGCAAAGAATTTGCGTTAGTATGATTTTATTTCACCATCTTTTGCAAACTTTTGTGGGTCATATTGTGAGGCAAGGAACAGATATCTGCAAACGACCTTAGGTGCCCTCTCTGGTTTGCCTGACAGTGACTCAGGCTGGCCCTGGGTGTTTCCTCTGCCAGGGAGTGGTGCTGCATCCAAGCTCAGCTTCTCACAGGAAGGGTGGCTTTTTTTCCTTAGCAGGGAGGCCTGCAATCCCACATGGGCCTCAGGATCTCTGGATGCTTGATGCCTGGCTTTCCCAGACAGTTTCCGTAAACAGCTGGCATCTAAATACAGCCCGCTTAGCAGCAGGAGTCTGTCTGAACTTCCTATAATAAAGCACCTTCTCCTGTGTGTGTAAGACACAGAGTCACAGAGAAAGGGGGTTTGGATTCCTTGACTGGGACATAAGCCACACTGTTTGTCAAGCAGGGTGCCCTGGCCCCCTCTCCGTGGGGACGCTGAGTGACCTCACGTCGTCTACTCTTGCTGAACCTTTGCAAACTTCAACTTTCCTCAGCAAAGCACTTTCCTTAGCCCATATTCTGTGACATTTCCGTGCAGACTGGTTGCCATCCAAGAGATCTACCTTTAGAGCAGTTGTTATGAAGGCAACAGAAGTGATAGCTTTTTTTTTTTTTTTTTTGGTCCTTTTGCCTTTTCTAGGGCCACACTCGCAGCATATGGAGGTTCCCAGGCTAGGGTTCTAATCGGAGCTGTAGCCACTGGCTTACGCCACAGCAATGTGGGATCCGAGCTGTGTCTGTGACCTACACCACAGCTCATGGCAACGCTGGATCCTTAACCCACTGAGCAAGGCCAGGGATCGAACCCGCAACTTCATGGTTCCTAGTTGGATTTGTTAACCACTGAGCCACGACGGAAACTCTGGGATAGCCTTTTATAGCCCGTGTTTAAATGGTGACTCAGAGGTCTTTTCAATAAAGCAAAATGGCATTTTCTTCATGATTAAAAATCCTCTTGTGTTCAGGGTGAGCTCTCAACCTGGAGTAACTGACTCTTCTTAGGAACCATTATAGCCTAAGATCCCTCTCCTTAGATTCTGATCTCATTCTTGTTAATTGTGTTGCTCTCTGTAGGTAAGTACTAGGCAGACTATAAAATGAAGTGTTTATGGTCAGATTTCATACTGACTCCTGAGTGAATGATGCAAAACACTGTGGATGGTCTTGTCAACACGGTCACCGTCACTAATGATTATTTATCCAGCTCAGGCTGGGTGCTCTGTTCTCTTGGCTGCATGCTGAGTGAATGCTAGCATTGGTAACAAATAGGGGTTTAATGTCATGGAAACAGCAAAGGCTTATACAAGTGGAAAGTCATCACTCAGTTATTATTCGTTTTATTGTTGTTGTTGGAACATTAATTAATTCAATTCTGTCCTCTGAATTGAACTTTAACCAGGATTAGTTTTTATGACAATGAAGGACATTGCTCATGAATAAGAGAAAATATTGAATTGGTTTTCACAAGTCTTTTAAGCTTTGTGCCTGAATATATCAGAACCCTGTTCTTGCTTTCCTTTTTTTTTATTAAATAGTTTATTGTGTAGATTCAAATAAGGTCACAAGTCCATAATGTCCCCTAAACAGAACATCTGCTTAAAATCAAAGTCTATATTACATTATCAGCTAACTTAGGATATTGAGTACTATCTTCCATTTTCGGTAATAACAAAGGATTTTGTTAAGCTGTAGACATACATCTAAATCATTAAGTAAAATAGAACACTGAGTGCTAGTTAAGTTGAGGAGCTTTACAAAGACGGATAATTATCATAATAGATTGTGAACTTACATTTTGGGAAGATTTGCTCCCATTAGTTTTTTTTTTAACCCCTAACTATATAGACTATAACTGATTGTTGATCACAGTCTTGGTGGGTTCAAGACGTGTGGCTACGTGTGTGTGTGTGTACATACATATATATATATATATATATATATTTTTTTTTTTTTTTCTTTCCTCCCTTGGCTGCACTGGTGGCATGCAGAAGCCCCCAGGCCAGGGATTGAACCTGCACCACAGCAGTTACAATGCCGATTCCTTAACTACTAGGCCACCGGGGAATTTCATTATTTTTAATGGAAGAGTGAGTAAAAGCCCGTGAACCCACTGCCTATCCACAGAACAAAGACGTTACTGAAAATATCTACCCATACTGTTACTTTTAATGGCAAAATTAAGCTGTATTGCCCTTCATTGGTTGTTTTCATTACCAGTATCATAATTATAGTTTTCTTGAGCTGAGTAACACTTCCAGATACGTTTTAAGACTATATTGACTGTTAAAATTTATCCCCACAGGCTATATAAACTTCATGCCATAAGACATTAAACTAATATAACCAATACTGGATACTTTTGGTTGCTCAGAAATTACCATGCTCTTTGGGGTCCTCTGTTGGCAATCACAATCTAATAGTTCTTAACAGAGAATTGTACTTCTAGCAGGTGTCAACATCCCGCGTTCCTAGGTTTCCTTACTAGTTGCAATCTTTAGCTGATTAATTTGCACATCTGTTTATTTATTCAGAGAACACTTCCTGAGAGCCAAGAACTAGGTTTGGCTCTAGGTCAAATGCCAAGTGGCAGAGTTGCAGAGAGGTCATGGTAACGGGAAGTAATGTCTCTGAGAAAAGCTCTGTTTGGGCAGGAGGGTGAGGGCTGTGCTCTCTGTCCTGGGAGAGTTAGGGAAGGCCAGAGGGGCTGATTTTTCACATGGGGACTTTTGGATGAAAAAGAAGTGGAAGTTTAAGGCAACAGTGAATGAAGTTACTCTGGTATTAGAACAGGGAAGGAGACTTGAGACTGTATCTCAGGCGCCTCTTCCATCCTCTGAAAGCCTCTAAGTCTTGTCATAATATCTGCCAGAGCCAGAGAAAGAAAAAGTACAAAGTTGTGCTGAGATCCCAACCCTTGGCTAGAGTTTATTATGTTTAGATCCTGTTGGTGCTAAATGTTGTGAGCAAACAGGAAGGTATACTTGCCTTGTCTGAGAATGCGCAGATAGAACAAGCAGCAAGTACGTAATTGTGAGAAGCCTTTGTGGTTACAACATCTTCACTAACTACACAGATACAAAGTGTATTGTAATATTAGTAATATTACAATGCTATCCTAGAAGTAATTACCCTTCTGTCTGTTATACAGCTACTCAATTCTGTGTCTTTTCTATGATGGAAATACAGAATGCATTTGGAAAACCCCCAAAATCAAACACAATAGAGTGTCTCCTGAGGTTTCTTCTTCATCTGTTTGCCAGAGATAATGGAGGGAAAGACGAGTGAACAAAGAGTAAAAAAGCATCGTTTGGCTGTGCAGTCTATGTAATAATGTCATAGCAACAATTCTTTGTTTCTTAGAGTAATTGAGTCAAAGGCTTATCATAATATGATTCTACAGCCAGAGCAGACAGCAGATTTCTGTGGACCTGAGTCTCTCAATTAGATTTCTGTGGCTTAGCCACAGGAAGCCATCAGAGGTTAAAGACTTAATTTTTCTCAATGGTGTGTCCTGAAGAAAAATGATCAGTATGTGATTTCCTAACCACCTCTCTATCTTGTAACATTTTATTTTCTCTACTTTCTCCTGCCATTGTCATTTTGGCTCTTCATTATTATGATCACGATGAATGAGGTGACATTATCTTTGGTCTCGCTTTCTGGAATTATGCTCTGGTTAGGAGAGTCTGCCCTGGGTGCTGGAGAGCCATAGCTTATCTAGACTGGCCTGAAGTCCAGCCCTCTCTGGTAGGTACCCATGTTGGGATCACAAACCATACCCATCTCATGATAAAGAAAGATGTTCAGAAGTTCCATTTAAATTTTCTCTCCACAGATGGGCTGCTCTCATGGAATGTACTGAAAATCCTTTTCAGATTTCAAAGAGACCACTTAGTACTCAGCGGGCAGAGCTAAGACATAGCAGCAGTGAGCGTTCTTTTCATGCCGAGGCCTTATATTCTCAGGAGTATTAGGATAAAGTTGTTTCATTTTACTTCTCTTGGCTCTACAGAGGCCCTCGGAAGATGGAGATTTTGATATTCTGTACTTTGCCAAGCAACGGAAACTTAACTGTCAAGAGCTGTATCCTGGGAACTGGTCACAATTTATAATGATGCCTGTAGAAAGTGGCAAGGAGGCCTGGAAATCTAAGAACTGGGTTCAGTTTCTGCAGCCTCCTTTGCTTTTTAAGGCAAATGAGATTGGCTTTTTTATTCATTTCACTTATATCAGTTTTTCATTTAATAAAAGTGTGGTGACTCCTGTTTACCTCTTCCACCTTCTGAGACAAAGCGGGAAAAGGTGAAGAGAGTCCCTGCTCATCATCCCACTGAGGTAGGGGTGCTCACCCCATCCCTTCTCGCTGAGGACACAGGTTCACAGAGCAAAAACTCTGAAAATCTCCCTTGAGTTATAATTGAGTTACATAAAGGCTTTAATAAGTTTTACTGACTTCTTTATACTTTCTTGTTGGCTCATTGTTACAACCCTGCAATGTAGACAGTGTTATTATTATTCTGTTTTACAGACCAGTTGACTGAGGCACAGAAAGGTAAAGTAACTTGCCAAAGGTCACACAGGTAGTAAGATGTGGAGCAGGGACTTAACCCAGAAGTATGCTCTGAAGTCCATGCTCTGAGTCCTGAGCTTGGCTTGTACTCCTGCTTGGTGCTGGCTGAATCTTCTCTTAGGAAAACATATATTGCATGTTTGTTTAAAAAAAAAAAAAAAAAAACGAGAAAGCAGACAAGAAACCAGCAGGCTCCTACAACCTCTTTGTAATTGCAGATGACCTGTAATTTTGTCTACTACTTTGCAGGTAGTATTTCGAGTAGTCCGAGCCCTGGCCTTTAGTAAGGCTGCTCACGATTCAGAAGTTGCCACAAACTGGGGTTTTTGGCCTTTTTTGGTGACCTGTCGACCTTTCCTAAGAATTAGGGCGCTTATACCCCTGGGCTTAAACCCTAGAAATATAAATAAAAGAGAAACAAAAGGAAGTGGCTTCTCAATTATAAATTCTAAAGGAAAGTGTAGAAAAATGAATGGTGGTGTTTTGATAGTCAAGGTTGAAGAATTCATTTCCTTTTTCAGAATGAACCGCTTTTACTGTGTCAGACTTTATAGCCTTAAATAATTTATGTACTCCCCTGATATTGTAGACTCATGGAAACTCAGGGAAATTGCACTAGTAAACTGTAATCATTGTTTTTTTGAGTTTTGGATCCTCCACTGGGAATTGTGTTTAATGCCCCGTTTTATGATTCCAGTGTGCTCTGTGACATCTGAGTGGTGAGTATTTTCCCCTAATGTGGCACTAAGGTGAGAGACCCAGGTAGTGTTAATTTGTAGCAAAATGGTGTTTTTCATTGACTTGTTCAACTGTCCTTGTCTTTGACTCCATGTTCCAACTTAGGGTAGGGAATAATTTGCAGAACTGCCTATTCCTTCTGAATTTCAGAAAAAAATTGCAACAAAGACCCATCCCAGATGTAGCTTGCCCTTCCTTTTTTCTTTCCTCCTTCCCTCCCTCCCTCCTTTCCTTCCTTCCTTCCTTTTTTCCCTTCCCTCTCTCCCTTCCAAGTCTTATTTAACATTGAGGCTCTCTGGGCACTAAATTCCGTACTTCCCCAGCTGCAGAATAGCTAAAGGTGCTACTTGGTGAGTGAAAATAGCTCAGGAATGGACAAAGAACTAACATGTCTAGAATCTCATGTACCAGTAAGTATGCTATGTATTGTCATTTAATTCGCAAACTAATCCTATGAAGCAGATACTAATCACCCCATTTTGTGACTAAAGAAAGTAATATTTAAAGACTTTGAGTATTTTTCCTCAGGGCTCAAATTTAAATAAGGACTGAGACTGAAAAGCAAACATAGGTCTTCCTGGTTGTAAAATGCATGCTTCTCACACCAAACCATTCACCATGACTCACAAGGCCTGAATTCATTCATTTATTCATTCATTTCACAGATTTTTATTGAGTATCTGCTCTGTGCTAGGTGCTCATCTAGTCCTTAGAGATTCACTAGTGTTGAAGAGAGAAATTATGGATATTTTGAGACTTTGCTTTCAAGGTGGGGATGGGGGAGACAGATGATACGCACTATACAAATAAGTTAAAATTTTATCATAAATGTTTTTAGAAAAATAAAGCAGGAGACTGATATAAGACAGTGATGGGATTTACTTTAAACTGGATGCACAGAGAGGACCCTGTGCAGCAGGTGATTTTTAATGTGACTTTGTATTGTCAGAAGGAGCAGCCATCTGGAAGAAGAGCTCCCAGGCAGAGGCAGAGCTTTCAGAACGGCTTCAAGGAGGAAATGATTATGTGGGAGGCTGAAGGAGGGCAAGGGTGGTGGAGTGCCTTGAGAAAGAAGGACAGGTAGGAAATGTGGTTGGAAGTGAACTTGGGGCACAGGTCAGGTAGAGCCTTGTGGGCCCAAGTAAGATATTTGGATTTCAGAAGCCCTGGGAGAGTTTAAAGCAGGGGTGTGATGTAATTTGTTCATTTGCGAAATCCAAAGAATGGATTAAAGGAGGAACTGTGAAATAAGGAACAGTTACAAAGTTATAATAATAATTGCCCAGGCAAAGTTTGCTGGTGCTTTGACCAGTAGTGGTGAAGATGGGGAGAAGTGGACTGTTGATGGACGTGTCCTGCAGACAGAGTCATCAGAAACTAGCTGATGCCTTTATGTATTAAATTGTGCTACAAACAAATGGGGGACATTTTAAAAGTTGAGATGTAATTGTCATATAACATTATATTAGTTTCAGGTGTATAGCATAATGATTGAAAATGATAACCATAATAAGTTTAGTTAACATCTATCACTACATGTAGTTACAGATTTCATTTTACTTTTATTTCTCGTTTTCCTCGATGGCAGCAAAAGTAATTTATTACATCTTGACCACCAAGTATATGTCCTGTGTGATGAAATGGAAAGCGCAGAACAAAGTACAGTGGTTGTCTCCAGGAAAAGCAGTTGTCTGGCTGGTTCTGTTACTGTGTAACTAGTTGTTTTTTTTTCCTGGAAACATTATTTTTTTAAAAAATTTATTTTAAAAAACTTTGTTGAGGTATAGTTAATAGTTAATTTACATTGTGATGTTACTTGCTGCTGTAAAACTGTTACTCAGTTATACTGCATGCATATATATATATATATAAATACATATGCATTATATGTATACACATACACACACACACACTTTTTCATATTCTTCTCCATTATGGCTCATCACAGGATATTGAATGTAGTTCCCTGTGCTATACAGTAGGGCTTTGTTGTTCATCCTTTTTATAATAGACTCCCAGTCCTTCCCTCCTGCACTCCACACTCTTGGCAACCACAAGTCTGTCTGTATCTGTGAGTCTGTTTTTTTGTTTTGTAGATATGTTGATTTGTGTTGTATTTTAAATTCCACGTATAAGTGATGTTATATGGTATTTCTTTTTCTGATTTCCTTCACTTAGTATGAGAATCTCTAGGCCCATCCATGTTGTTGCAAATGGAATTATTTCATTCCTTTTGATGGCTGAGTTATATTCCATGGTGTTATATAGCATATAGTGTGTGTGTGTGTGTGTGTGTGTGTGTGTGTGTGTGTACACATAGGTAGGTATATACATATACCCTGTCTTCTTTGTTCACTCATCTGTTGATAGATGTGTAGGTTGTTCTCATGTCTTGGCTGTTGTAATAGTGCTGCTGTGAACATAGGGGTGCATGTATCTTTTTCAATGAATAGTGCTGCTATGAACATAGGGGTGCATGTATCTTTTTGGATTATAGTTTTATCTGATATATGCCCAGGTATGGGATTGCTGGATCACATGGCAACTCTGTTTTTAGCTTTCAGAAGAATCTCAATAATGTTTTCCGTAGTCACTGCATCAGGTTACATTTCCACCAGCAATGTAAGGGAGTTCTCTTTTTTCCACACCCTCTCCAGCATTTATTGTTTATAGGCTATTAGTTTTAATAATAGCCATTCATCATTATTTTTATTTACATTGTACCTCATTGTAGTTTTGGTTTATATTTTTCTAATAATTATTGAAGTTGAGCATCTTTTTGTATGCCTATTGGCCATCTGGATATCTTCTCTGGAGAAATATCTGTTGAGGTCTTCTGCCCATTTTTTTGATTGGGCTGTTTGTTTTTTTCTTATTCAATTGTATGAGCCGTTTATATATTTCAGAAATTAAGTCCTTGTCAGTCCCATCATTTGCAAATATTTTCTCCCAGTCCGTAGGTTGTCTTTTTGTTTTGTTTATGGTTTCCTTTGCTGTGCAAAAGCTTACAAGTTTGATTAGGTCCCATTTGTTTATTTTTGTTTTTATTTCTGGTGCCTTGGGAGACAGACCTGAGAAAACCTTGGTATGATTTATGTCAGGGAATGTTTTGCCTATGTTTTCTTCTCGGAGTTTTATAAGTCTTTTCTTATATTTAAGTCTTTAAGCCATTTTGAGTTTGTTTTTATATATGGTGTGAGGGTGTGCTCTAACTTTATTAATTTATATGTGGCTGTCTAGCTTTCCCAACACCCTTTGATGAAGAGACTGTCTTTTACCCATTGTATATTTTTTCCAAAAAAAAAATTTTGTTGGACTATATTGACTTACAGTGTTGTGTTAGTTTCAACTTGCCTCATTTGTCAGAGATTAATTGTCCATAAGTGTGTGGGTTTATTTCTGCACTCTCTATTATGTTCCATTGATCTGTATGTCTGTTTTTGTGCCGGTACCATGCTGTTTTGACTACTGTAGCTTTGTAGTACAGTCTAAAACCCAGGGAGATTGTGTCTCTTGCTTTGTTCTTTTTTCCTCCGGATTGGTTTGGCAATTTTGAGTCTGTTATGGTTCCATATAAATTTTAAGATTCTTTGTTCTAGTTCTGTGAAAAATGTCATGGCTAATTTGATAGGGATCACATTTGATCTGTAGATTGCTTTCAGTAGTATGGCCATTTTAACAATATTCGTTCTTCCAGTCCAAGGGTATGGGATATCCTTACATTTATTTGAATCATCTTCAATTTCCTTTATTAATGTTTTAGTTCTCAGCATAGAGTTTCACCTCATTAGTGAAGTTTATTCCTAAATATTGTATTTTTTGATACAATTTTAAAAGGGATCGTTTATATACATTCTCTTTCTGATGTTTTGTTGTTAGTGTAAAGAAGTGCAACTAAGTTCTGTATGTTAATCTTGTACCCTACTATTTTGCTTAATTTGTTCATCAGTTCTAGTAGTTTTTGTGTGGAGTCTTTAGGGTTTTATGTACGTAATATTATGTCATCTGCATATAATGACAATTTTACATCTGTACTGATTTGAATAACTTATTTTATTTTTATTTTTGTCTTTCTAGTGACACACCTGTGGCATATGGAGGTTCCCGGGCTAGAGGTCAAATTGGAGCTGTAGCTGCTCGCCTGCTCCACAGCCATAGCAATGCACAATCCAAGCTGCATCTGTGACCTGCACCACAGCTCATGGCAATGCCGGATCCTTAACCTACTGAGTGAGGCCAAGGATCAAACCTGCATCCTCATGGATACTAGTCGAGTCCATTAACCACTGAGCCACAACAGGAACTCCCTGAATAACTTTTATTTATTTTTCTTTTCTGATTGCTGTGACTAGGACTTCCACTGTATTTCAAATGAGAATACAAAGCTTATACAACAGTTTGTTAAATATGATATCCACCCCCTTTTTTTTTGTGAAATTGGGAGTGTATGTACAGTATTTGTAAAAGAGCTTTTGTCAAGCTGTCTCTGAGTATTGTTAAAATTGTTTTTGCTCTCCTTTTAAAATATGCAATTAAAAAAAATTTCCACCATGAATAAATTGTAAAGCATTTTAGCCAAGAGTATGTGCTCTGAGTTCAGTTGGACCTTTGCATATCTGCCAAGTGTTCTTTGACACTGGTTAGCTAATTAAACCTCAGGTTTCCTCTTATAAAATCTACAACATCATAGTGCCCACCTAAGTGATAGTTGTGTTAATGCTTTTAAAAGTGCATAGCATACTTTTGTCAGAGCTAATGCTGTTATTTCTTAATTTTTTACTGTTAATGTTTTATTAATAGTGAAAACTACTCTTTTTAAGGTTTTATTTTAATTTTAATTTTTTTTAGAACACTACTCTTTCCAAATATAAAGGATTAACTCTACAGTTTAATGAGAATTGAAAAAATAAGCATCAGTTTCTCTTCTGGGAGAGTCAAAACCAATACATTTTATTGCTTATTTTTCACCTGTCCCTGACATCATCTCTGGATTTTGCAATGCAGGTTGCCACCAGCCAGAGCAAGGCAGTCACTACTCCTTGCCAAGATTATGAAACCACCTGGACCTTACTATTTCTGGGTATAATCCCTGAGGGTTCCACATGCTCTACAGTTTCAGTTGGTCAGTTGTGAAACTACTTGATTTCAGAGGAGAAAAGCAGACCAAGAATAGCACATGAAAACACCACTAAGTAGTCTTAATGTTTCCCAAATGATGGACAAACAAGATAAAGCATATTCAAGCAATAAAGAGAGCCTTTAAAGTTTGGTTTGTTTCAGAGTTTGTGGTATAAACACAGTACATGAAATTCCTTCTGAAATGTGCCAGGAAAGGGGCAGGGCACCAGTCGTGGGTTATCATTAAAAGTGTCATTGTTCAGACCTATGGTCATGTCGTGCATGTTTCAAGAAATAATTTTTCCAAAGCAGTGCCTCTTCAGGGCTTTTGGTCAGTTGCACATTCAGTTACCTGGGGCTTAAGATGAGGAGGGATGATTAATTATACCTCAGATGAGTATCTATTGTTAAATTCTTGATTTCTCACCTTTTCTTTTCTTGCTTAGTTTCTTCTTTTTTCTTCTTATCTGTGAAACACATTTATAAACTGCTCTCAGTTTTTCATCCAGGAATGTGTAAATTTCCCAATTGTAAGGAGTGCTTTATCCACACTTGTTCAATATTTTTGATATATTTAAACGTATTTGTCTATCAGAAGACTGTAGGAAGTAGAATGGCAATGAGTTATGGCACCTCTTTGTCTAGTTAAGGAATATCACCAGCATTTTATTTATTTATTTATTTATTTATTTATTTATTTATTTATTCTGTATTCTCTTGTTTAGATTTTTTTTAGTTTTTACATTATAGCTGGTTTACAGGTTTCTATCATATTTTCCAACTGCACCACGTGATCACCAGCATTTTAAAAGAAGTTTTCCATCTAGTCCTTTATGCTGAAAATTAAGAAAGTAGATAAATTTCTACAACTGGCTGGTGCAAATTTTTTCCCATTAGGCGTTTACTTTAGTCACAAAAGAAGAGCTGGATCCAGTAAGATATATGCAGGCTTACAAGTGGCTTATTTAACTTAATATGGAACAATATAAAATAATGTAAACTAAGTCAAAAATGGTAAAAAGGATTAGGACTTTAATAGAGACAGGCTTCTAGGCAAAGAAAGGAAGAGGTTCTGGCAGTAATAGTATCTATAAAGGCCGACCCATCAGCTTCATGTCTGGCAGAATTAGGAGGCTAAAGGAACACAGTGATGCATTGACTGATGACAGAAGTGGCAAAGAAGAAGGGTTGATGGGCTCTGTGGAGCAGGATGGCTTTACAGAGAAAGAGAAAGACTTGCAGGAGACAGTCCCCTAAGTTAGAAAGAGACAGCAGGGGAGTTCTTTGTGGGTGGCTGGGTGATTGACACATATAAGAAAGGAGACAGAGTAGTGGATGGAGAGGGTAGTGAGAGGGGCATGAGGTTTCCTCAAGATGACCTGTTGGGGTTCAGGTGTCACCAACCATGACTTCTTCAGGTTCTCTGCTTTGACACCTGTGGGCCTTATGGCCCATGTTTCACTACTAATTTCTAATCCATCTCCTTGAAACTAGACTCCAGGAAGGAGTCAGATATTTAGTAGGATCCTTCTTAGGACACATCCATCTTTCTTAATATCTTGCTATGGAGTCGCTCCCCCCAGCCTCCTGCTTCCCAGGGAGGCCAGGCACACACAGACGTGACAGCCTTCTGGGTTCTCCGAGACTTACCAGTCTGTTCTGTTATTTAACCAGCAGACATACCAGCTGGGTTTAAGAGTGCAGCTGGATGCCTTTCAAGGCTCATCTGAGCCTCAGCTGCAGTGTGTTTTTTTGTGTCTTTGTCTGTTATCATGGATGCCAGTTCATGCTGGGAAGCTGAGCGGGAATCCTTTTTCTTCTGTTTGTTCTGCAGAACACCATGTGCAAGGCGGTGTCCAGTCAACACTATAAAACAGAGTTGCTGCAGATGACAGGAGAATGAACTGTGCAAAAAGCACCATAGGCTCAAATAGACACACTGGTCTTTGGAATTGGAATTTAAATGTCTTCTCTTCTGGTGCTTGAGACAAACATGGTATCACAGGAAGATGAGAAAAGCCCAGTCCTCATGGTGCCTTAGTTGAGTCCATCTTCAGCAGGGGTAGGGTGAAGATCTATGGCATCTAGGGACATGGAAAGAGGTATCAAACAGCCAAGCTTAGCATGGGAGGGAAATGAACTCTCATGGATCACCTGAGATACCTATATTGTCCTCTACCAGGAAGGACTCAGGCCTTGATATATACACTTCTTATTTTTAGGATAATCAAGTTTACACAGACAGTAAACTTTTAATGGGGCAGCATGACAGTTACAGAACAATGGATGTTGTGATTTGGAGATTTCTTTCGTATTTGTCTTTTAGGACAGTCCCTAGCTACCAAGATATATTTATGCAAGCTCAGTCATCCCTTTGAGAACGAAAGTTAATTCGCTGAATCAGAAGTAAGCTTTGCTTGGGGCATAAACAAAACAGATCTAAATTCGTGTCCTCAAGGCTTATACAGTCCTGTGGGTAGTTAGGGTAAACACAGAATAGGTATTTCCCTCAGCCCCTGTGGCTTTTTTTTTTTTTTTGGCTGCACCTGTGGCATGTGGAAGTTCCTTGGCCAGGAATGGAACCCTCACCACAGTTATGACCTGTACCACAGCTGCAGCAACGCCAGATCCTTAGCCTGCTGTGCCAGAAGGAAACTTATTCCTTATACGGTATGATAGATGGTTATAAGTTTTGGGAGAGGAAGACAAGAGGGGCATAGGGTGTTTTAGGGGGAAGGTTGCATTTTATTGTCTTGAAATAATAAGACATCTGGCAGTACTCAAACATAATTTTGGATGTCTGGGTGATTATTTTCAGTTTTCTTGTAGATAATTCAGTTCTTTTAAATAATAATATTCTTAGATTTTTGTATAGTGCAGTATAATTTTCAAAGCATTTTCATATCTATTATTTCCACAGACTGTGCCTCTGCCAATTCCACGTAGATAAGCAGTTTACTCCATTCAGGCACAGATTTGAAGTATGTTAAACTTGGACTTTACAATACATTTAGGTGATCTACTGGAAAAATGCCCCTTTCCATCTTATGAATGTCTTAGGGTGAACTGCATCAGTCTTCCCCTCAGGAAATGGAAGAGTGAGAGGTCTTCCCAGTAGACTGGTGGACTCTTGAGAAGCCCTGGAATGAGGAGGAGGTGTTGAACACAGGAACATATTGGTGATTGTCACACTGACTGGGATATTTGTGAGCGTAGCCCCACTCTTGCCAGCTATGTAGATCATGTAAGTGACAGCCCTTGCAAACCATCCCTGTCACATCTGTAGGGATACTCTGCGATCATTGTGACACCCAGGCTCTAGCACCCTATCTGCTACTTGGCTGTACATTTCTCCTTGGGGGCCCTACTTCCACATCATTGTTTGGTCTGAATGAATCTCATCCGCCTTTGCCTGCCCCTTCCCACCTGGCTGCTGCCCTTGTTTGAGGATTCATTAGATCCCCCTCACTCTCCCCACTGCCCACATTTGTAAATCTGCCCATTCTTCCTATCCTGTCTTCCAGTTGCCTCTGGGCCAGTTCAGGACTTGTGAACTCTGAACAAATGACTGAATAATTGTAGCAATCTTTTCTCTGACTCCTTCAATTTCAGTTTTAGTTTCATCGTTCTCCTCTTATTCAGCCTCCATCTTTTGTCCTCTGACGAGACCAGTCTGCAGATTCCTTGCAGTTCCCTGTTCTCCACTTTGCTTATGGCTCCTCCTACCAGTCTCCAGTGAGAAAAACCAGTCCGCCTTCTCTTGCCCTCTCTAAGTCTGACTCATCTATCAGGCTCTTGCTCCAATGCAGCCTCCTCAAAGATAGGCTTGTCATATAAAATACAAGATACGCAGTTCAATATGCATTTCAGATAAGCAAATACGTGTTCACTCTAAGTACTTCTCTTCAGTTTGTTAATGTGGTGTATCACACTGACTGATTTGTGGATATTGAAGAATCCTTGCATCCCTGGGATAAATCCCACTTGATCCTAATGTACAGTCCTTTTAATGTATTGTTGGATTTGCTTTGCTAGTATTTTGTTGAGGATTTTTGCATCTATGTTCATCAGTGAGATTGGCCTGTAATTTTCTTTTTTTGTGGTATCTTTGTCTGGTTTTGGTATCAGGGTGATGGTTGCCTCATAGAATGAGTCTGGGAGTGTCCCTTCCTCTGCAAATTTTTGGAAGAGTTTCAGAAGGATAGGTGTTAGCTCTTCTCTAAATGTTTGATAGAATTCACCTGTGAAGCCATCTGGTCCTGGACTTTTGTTCGTTGGAAGTTTTTTGATCACAGTTTCAATTTCAGAACTTGTGATTGGTCTATTCCTCTTTTCTATTTCATCTTGGTTTAGTCTTGGAAGATTGTACTTTTCTAAGAATTTGTCCATTTCTTCTAGCTTTTCCATTTTATTACCATATAGTTGCATATAGTAGTCTCTTATGATCGTTTGTATTTCTGTGATGTCTGTTGTTAGTTCTCCTTTTTCATTTCTAATTTTATTGATTTGTGTCCTCTCTCTTTTTTTCTTGCTAAGTCTGGCTAAGGGTTTATCAATTTTGTTGATCTTTTCAAAGAACCAGCTTTTAGTTTCTTTGATCTTTGCTATGGTTTTCTTCATTTCTATTTCATTGATTTCTGCTCTGATCTTTATGATTTCTTTCTTTCTACTAACTTCAGGTCTTGTCTGTTCTTCTCTCTCTAGCTGCTTTAGATGTAAAGTTAGGTTGTTTATTTGAGCTTTTCTTATTTCCTGAGGTAGGCTTGTATTGCTATAAACTTTCCTCTTAGAACTGCTTTTGCTGCATCCCAGAGGTTTTGGAGTGTTGTATCTTTGTTGTCATTTGCTTCTAGGTGTTTTTTAATTTCCTCTTTGATTTCTTCAGTGATCCATTGGTTGTTTAGTAGCATGTTGTTTAGTCTCCACGTATTTGTATTTTTGGCCATTTTTTTCTTGTAGTTGATTTCCAGTCGTATAGCATTGTGGTCAGAGAAGATGCTTGATATGATTTTAATTTTCTTAAAGCTACTGAGGCTTGATTTGTAGCCCAGGATGTGATGAATCTTAGAGAATGTTCCGTGCGCACTTGAGAAGAATGTGTATTCTTTTGCTTTTGGATGGAATGTCCTGTAGACACTTTTCGATGGAATGTCCGTCTATTAAGTCCATCTGATCTAATGCTTCATTCAGGGCCTGTGTTTCCTTATTGATTTTCTGTCTGGATGATCTATCCATTGTTGTTAGTGGGGTGTTAAAGTCCTCCACTATGATTGTGTTATTGTTGATTTCTCTTGAAGGTTGTTAGCAGTTGCCTTATATATTGTGGTGATCCTATGCTGGTGCATAGATATTTAAAATTGTAATATCTTCTTCTTGGATTGATCCTTTGATCATTATGTAGTTCCCGCCCTTGTCTCTAAAAATGTTCTTCATTTTAAAGTATATTTTGTCTGACAGGAGTATTGGTACCCTGGCTTTCTTTTGATTCCCATTTGCATGGAATATTTTCTTCCATCCTCTCACTTTCAATTTGTATGTGTCCCTAGAAGTGAAGTGGGTCTCTTGAAGACAGCATATATATGGGTCTTGTTTTTGTATCCATTTAGCTAATCTGTGTCTTATGGTTGAGGCATTCAGTCCATTACCATTTAAGGTAATTATTGATGTGTATGTTCTTTTTTTTTTTTTTTTGTCTTTTTGCCTTTTTATGTAGAGCCGCACCCGTGGCATGTGGAGGTTCCCAGGCTAGGGCTCTAACAGGAGCTATAGCTGCTGGCCTTCGCCACAGCCACAGCAATGCAGGATGTGAACCGCGTCTGCAGCCTGCACCACAGCTCACAGCAATGCCGGATCCTTAACCCACTGAGCAAGGCCAGGGATTGAACCTGCAACCTCATGATTCTTAGTCGGATTCGTTAACCACTGAGCCACGAAGGGAACTCCCGATGTGTATGTTCTTATTGCCATTTTGTTAACTATTTTGGGTTTTTGTTGCTCTTTTGTCTTCCCTTATTCTCTTGGTGTCTCCTCTCACAAGATGACTATCTTTAATGTTATGTTTGAGTTGATTTTTCTTATTTATTTGTGTATCAATTTTAGATTTTTGGTTTGCAGTTACCGTGACGTTTTGATATAGGAGTCTCTATATAAATGAGATTGTTTTAAGTTGTTGGTTTCTTAATTGCACGTGCTTCTCCAGTGACCTGCATTTGTGCTCTCTTCTCATGAGTTCTGATTTTGGTAGCATAATTGTGCATGGATGATTTCATATCTTTCCTGTATATATGCCTTTACTAGTGAGCCTTGTCATTTGTGGTGTTTTTGTTTCTGGTTATGGCCTTTTCTTTTCTGCCTAGAGAAGTTCCTTTAGTATTTGTTGTAAAACTGGTTTTGTGTTGCCGAAATCTCTTAGCTTTTGCTTATCTGTAAAGGTTTTGATTTCTCCTTCAAATCTGAATGAGAGCCTTGCAGGGTAAAGTAGTCTTGGTTGGAAGTTTTTTCCTTTCATCACATTAAGTATATCATGCCACTCCCTTCTGGCCTGCAGAGTTTCAGCTGAAAAATCTGCTG
>PVHT020000166.1:4730240-4783146 GCA_004024745.2 Catagonus wagneri | reverse complement strand
CTGTGATCCCACCTGGATTATTGTTGGGCCTGGGGCTTCTCGGTGCTGATGGGAGGAACCAGATTTTCCCAAAAATGACCACCTCCAGAGAAATGCAAGCTGATTAATGTTCCTGAGAGTTTCACCTCCAATACCCTTCCCCCACAACAAGCCAGAGTCACCCCTGTTTTCCCAGGAGATCCTCCAAGAATTGCAGTCAAGTTCCACCTGGATTCCTATGGAGACGTTGCTTTGCTCTGGGACCCAGTGCATGTGAAAGTCTGTGTGTGCCTTTCAAGAATGGGATCTCCTCTTTCCCCCAGTCCTGTGGAGCTCCTGCAAACAAGTCCCGCTGGCTTTCAATGCCAGATGCTCCAGGGGCTCTTTCTCCCTGTTCCAGATCCCCAGACATGGGGATTTGACGTGGGGCTCAGAACTCTCAGTCCTGTAGCTGAGTCTCTATGATACAGTTACTTTCCAGTCTGTGGGGCTTCCCACCCAGGAGGTATGGGGTTGCTTCTATCACGTAATTGCCCCTCCTGCCTCTTGATGTGGTCTTCTCTTTGTCTTCTGGTGTAGAATATCTTTTTTGGAAGTTTCCAGTACATTTGGTTGAAGATTGCTTGGCATTTAGTTGTAGTTTTGTTGTTTTTTGGGGAGAAGTTGAGCTCTAGTCCTTCTATTCCGCCATCTTAATCCGATCTCCAGTATTTCTCTAGTATTGTCTCGGACGTAATAAAAAAAATCATTGCTAGAGTTCCCATGGTGGTGCAGTGGAAATGAATCTGACTAGGAACCATGAGGTTGCAATTCAATACCTGGCCTCACTCAGTGTGTTAAGGATCCGGCATTGCTGTGAGCTGTGGTATAGGCCAATAGCTATAGCTCTGGTTAGACTCCTAGCCTGGGAACTTCCATATGCCACAGGTGTGGCCCTAAAAAAAGCAAAAAGAAAAATATCATTGCTTATCTAAAATTCAAATTTTACTAGTCATCCCGTATGTTAATTTGCTAATTTTGGCAACTCTACTCCAAGCAGTGTTTTCTGGCTACTTTGACTTTGGCTCCTCTGTACTTGCCAGAGCTCCATGTCAGTGGAAGGCTTATAGCATGTATTCACGATTTTTGAATCTTTTTACAAGAAGATAAAGTGTAAGGAGTGAATGAAAAATTAGCACCATTTGTATTCTTTAATTCAGTAGTTATGGAAGACCTACTGAGTGCCAGGAAGTGTGGAAGGGAGTGTGCATACAAAAATAAAGGTACCGCCTGTTCTCAAAGGTGCCTGGACAGTTACAGCCCTGCCAACACACAATTATAGGGCATCATTTTGGTGGCCACTCTGCTTGCTGTGTGTTGACTTCCTGGATGAGTTAGGTCTGGAAGGATGACTTGGTGGTGGCGAGGCAGAAAGAAAGTCTTTCTGGGCAGAGAGAAAAAGATGTGCAGAGGCCTAGGTAAGGGAGAAAATGGGGTGTGGCCAGAAAGTTGGAAGAAGTTCACTGGTCGAGGAGGAATGTGTCCTTTAAGATGACACATTGTGTGTCTGGGGGCCTGGTGGTTAAACATTTACCAGCGCTCCACTGAAGATGAGATTCCGAAAGTAGACAAAGGCAAGATTCTGTGCTTTATCCTGAAAGCTGTGGGGAACTGTTGAACCATTTAGAGGAGTGTGATATTCAGATTTATTTTTCAGAAAGATAACTCAGAGATTGGATCCAGGGGACAAAACTGGCAGCAGGGAGGGGGTGCTGCAGTGATTCAGGCTAGAGATGCTGAGGGTGGTGGGGTTGGCAGGTGAACATGTTCAAAAGATGAACAGGACCTGTGGCCAAATTGGATACGTGTTGAGGGGAGAAGTGAACATTTCTGCCTTGGGCAACTGCAGGGGTGGCAGAGATATCCATCAAGGGAGAGGGGACAGGAAGTTAAACAGGTTTAGGGGTGGAGATCGGTCTGAGCATATTTTATCTCACACTTGGCATTTATTAATTTGGTTGTATTTCTTACTCAGCTTTTTGTGTGCTCTGTTCCCTGATGTGCTCAGGACTGGTTCTTCTGAGGTGCTGAGCCTCATGAACCCACCTGGATGAGCCCCAGTGTCTTTAACTCATTACCACTCCCTGTGAGTTCACCTCCTACACAGGCCACATGAAGCCCCAAGCACAGCCTGGCAGCAGCTGCAACCACTGTGTCTGCACGGCCGACCATGGCAGGAACTTGGAGCCGGGACCCAAGTTCACCCCGAAGATGTGTTCCTCTTCTGAGTGGAGCTGAGCACCCGTGCTGACCTTGCCCTCTTCTGGGAGGGAGGACCTTGTCTCACAGTGGCTGCAGAGGCTTAGGGTCAGAGGGTGGTGACCAGGCCCTCAGAGACCCTGCTCTGTCTATTTGCAGAACCCCGTAAATCCTTCCAAAGGGAGTAATTCCCTCAGGATCAAGAGGGCCTTCCGCATTCCTGAAATCATTGAAGGCAAAATGTATAGGGATTTCTGAGAAAAGTCAGTGTGGTGTGAGTATGATCCCTGGGTGTTACCATGCAGCAGAGAAGGCTTTTTTTTTCCTCCACTGAATGGTGTTCTTTGCTCTCAAGTTAACTCATGCACTGGATTGGGTCCAAGTACATTTTGTTTCTTGATTTCCAGCCAGGCTTCTCTCAGTTATGGTGCATTCTCTGCTTTGCTCCCCTCCTTCCCTGCTCCCTTCTCTCTTTTTATCAGCATTTCAACTTTTCCACGTGACTGACCTGTTACAGAGGCAGACCCACCGGCCTAGGTCAGGCTTCCCCAGAGGGGGTCCAGAGGGGCTCTGGATGGTGGCCCCTCACTCAGCCACGGCCCACACGGCAAGGAAGGTCTGTAAGCCACTGAAGCAGAAAGCTTTTGAACTCTGCCCTCTGCCAAATGATTTCCAGATGTGTAAACTCCAGCCTCCCTCTGTTCTCTGACTGTAGCCCTGCCAACATACATCTGCAGATTTCTAGTGCACAGGAAACATGAAAGAGTATCTTTTACAACATCTGCTCTCTTTCCCCAGCTCTCCCCCTAGGTTTTCTCAGACTCTGCCCTATATTTCATCTCCCCCCTTAAACAAATTTGTTAAGGAATCAATGCACAGCTCCCCCTGGTCCACAGATGCCAGCTTGTCTGTCCTGCCCATCACCCCTGCCCCCCACCAAGCCTGATCTTGGCTCTCTGGATGGTTGACCAGAGTACCACTAGAATTATTAAAGAAGCACATGGGACTTGCTGAGGGAGAAAAGAAACGAGTTTTCTCTGTTGGGCTGGTGCCAGTCCACAAGCTGTAAGAGGACAGGTTGGCTGTAAGGAGGACAGAGCAGGACCCTGAAGATGAAAACACAGGTCTACCCGAAGAGTTCATGTGCTGTACCTCTTAGGAAGAGGTGAGGTCTTATTTTGGGGCAAACCTTTTCCCAGGGACAGATATTCAGTTTCTTGAAATAAATAAGGTAGGCTTCTGTAAAATTCAAAGTATTTATGTGCAGAATGAGTTACTTGCTTCCTTTCATCTCCTGGGGGATGGCACCCACCAAGCTAAGACGAAAGAAGAAGACGTGTCCTTTTCATTTAATTTTTTGGCCAGGCCTGTGGCATGCAGAAATTCCCAGGGTCAGGGATCGAACCCCTGCCTCAGCAGTGACAATGCCCAATACTTAACCCATTGTGCCACCTGGGAACTCCCAGAAGGCTCGTTCTTAATGTAGCTCAAAGGGGGAGGAGAAAAGAGACATTCTTGTAGCAAAACAGAAGAGAAGATTGTTACAGAGGCACCCACTCTCACTGGGAAATTGATTTGATCTCTGTGGAAATAATGCTTTCATTCTACCCTTCATCCATGTGGACCCTAAACTCCCTCTCCTGCTCCATCCCAGGGGACGTGGAGTGAAGCCAAGGGACAAAATCTGGGAGGAAAAGAGGGTTCCCTATGGAAGGGAGCAGAGAGTTGAGGGGGCCTAAGGGCTCAGGGGCCTGAGAGAAACAGCTGTAGGTGAGGAGTCCTGTGTCACAGGTCTGCAGGGTCATCTGGGAGGCAGCACAGCTTTCAGGGCTTCAGAAGGGCTGCAAACCTCAGGGGTGGCTAATAGGTAACTTTCTGGACCCTGGGTAAGATTGTTCTGCCTGCTGATCTGAAGGGGCAGTGCAGAATGGGCTTCATTTATGTTCTGCTTTAATAGTCCCAAAGCACCTCAGTCTCTGGTGTCAGGTGAAGCCCTAAGTTTGTCTGGGTTGTTGCCACAGTGGCCTTCCTCTTTCAGGAAAACAAACCAAGAAACACATCAGCTTCCTACTTCAAGGAGGGCTTGTTTCAGAAAGAACAAAGGAGATAAAGCTGGTTCTGGAATTCCTCTCCTTCCACTCATGTCATTCCCTGCAGCTCCCCAGAGGCGTCAGAACACTCTTGCAGCTATATAGCTTCTTCCTACAGAAGAACAGAATCTGTAGACTCTTTCACACAAGGGTGGGTGGGTAAAGGGCAAAGAAACCTTTTCCTTCCGAATGAGGACTTGACCTTGTTAACCATACAGCTCTTTCTCTGGCAACCTCTTGAGGGTAAAATGCAAATTGTATTTCCACGTAACATTGCTGGTGATAAAATGATCCCCGTCCCCGCGCAGTTGTATCTGAGCTGGGAGGAGCTATAAAGAACCTGTAAAGAGCTGTAAAGATCACACTGGCCTTCTAAGTGACCCTGCTTACTCTAACGGCCCTAAATTCAAAGTTCAGAGAACCATTGTGAGGGGTATCCATCTTCTAAGTTTCTATCTTCTAATTCTGACTAAAGACTCCCTGGGCCTGGTGACTTTTGTAACTGGGTGTCCCTTGGGTGGAATGAAAGCCACGTCTACGGAGTTGTTACAGGAGATAGTGGCTCCTTTGGGGAGTGAGAATTTCCAGCCAGGTTAACTCCTACACCTGCCCAGGGTGACTCTCTTCCCTCATACCCGAGCAGAAGTTAGGGCTACATGGCTCTGCAGGCCTATGTACACACTTGGACTGGGGGAAATCCCTGGTGCTTCCCTGCTTGTGACCTCTGGTTCTGCCCTACATTATTCTGAGTAGACCAGTTGTGGCATATGATTATCTTGTGAGTGTGAGCGTCTGGCTGAAGCTAAGAAGACCCTCTGATGGGTGGTACAAAGGGTACAACTGATTTCCTGTTAATGTGTTACTCCTCTTGGATAATTACCTTATATGAAAGTAGTCTTGAAGAGTTCCCGTCGTGGCTCAGTGGTTAACGAATCCGACTAGGAACCATGAGATTGCGGGTTCGATCCCTGGCCTTGCTCAGTGTGTTCAGGATCCGGCGTTGCTGTGAGCTGTGGTGTAGGTCGCAGATGCAGCTTGGATCCCACATTGCTGTGGCTGTGGTGTAGGCCAGCAGCTACAGCTCCTATTAGACCCCTAGCCTGGAAACCTCCATATGCCAGGAGTGCAGCCCTAGAAAAGGCAAAAAGACAAAAAAAAAAAGTAGCCTCGAGAGTGGAGGGCATACTTACGGTGGACAGTGTGCCTCACATCACACCCATAGGGCACAAACTGGCTTCAGGAGCCTTAGTCGCCCCTCAAACGATGCCTGGGAAGAAAATGAGTGGCATCTAATTTCACTTTACATGTACCTATCACCCAAAGCTGTTAGAGCTGTAAAGATCACACTGGCCTTCTAAGTGACCCTGCTTACTCTAACGGCCCTAAATTTAAAGTTCAGAGAACCATTGTGAGGGGTATCCATCTTCTAAGTTTACTTACCGCAATTATAAACTCAGTTACTGGAGAATTAACTACTAGTTTCACTGTGACATGGACTAGGGCCAGAATTTCATTTATCATCTGTCTTCCGTACTTTCTTTCTTTTTTTTTTTGTCTTTTTGCCTTATCTGGGGCCGCACCCGCGGCATATGGAGGTTCCCAGGCTAGGGCTCTAACAGGAGCTGTAGCTGCTGGCCTTCGCCACAGCCACAGCAACGCAGGATCCGAGCCATGTCTGCAACCTACACCACAGCTCACGGCAACGCCGGATCCTTAACCCACTGAGCAAGGCCAGGGATTGAACCCGCAACCTCATGTTTCTTAGTCAGATGCATTAACCTCTGAGCCACAATGGGAACTCCCCGTCCTTTCTTCTTTAACCAGAGAAGCAGTAGAAAATGGCATTCATGATTTTTTGGTGGCAGTATAAGGTTGAAACAACTTTGTTTTTCGCTTTCCTCCATACAGTTACTCTGGTAAGTGTCTGCAGGTCACTTGGGGGAAAGATTGTTTATACCTGTAATGGACTTGCAGGGCTCTTCTTCAAGGAGACCCAGACTCGCCTTCAATCCGTGGGCTCTGGTTGTATGAACTAATTTACCTGGGAACCCAGGTGGAGGGCCATGATTTTTCCATTGTAGTGTCTGACTTCAGTTTTCTTCTCTGTAGCTCTTAAGTCTTTTTCTTCTTTTAAATAAAACTCAAGAAACACTATACTGCTGTCTATCTAGGTTACCCCTTAGTACACTGTGGTCTATATCAGACATCATCACAGGCGCCAAGCAAAGCAGTCAGGTTGTACTTGTGTAAAGCGAATTAAGACCTGGGGCTTTGCTGCAGCAGTAGCTAGAATAAGAGGTGGGAGTTGAGAGGATTTGAAATGGAACACAGATGTGTCTGATATGCCTAGGCCATGGGTCAGAGTCGGCGCCGACTCCAGGTGACTTCTATCTCCTGGCGTTGTATAAGCCCCTCCCCTTGAGAACTTCTAACTGAAGAATATAGCTGTGGTGAAGGGCTATCACTTCTGTGACTAGGTTACCAGAAATGTGACTTCTGTCTTGCTGGAAAATTCTCCCTTTTGTTGGCTTGGATGAAGCTAGTTGCTATGTTGGAGAGGTCCCCATGGCAAGGAACCAAGAGTGACCTCTAGCCCACAGCCCGCAAGTAACCAAAGCGTGTATTCCAACAGCCCCAAGGAACTGAATCTGGCCAACAACCACGTAAGTAAGCTTGGTAGCGGATCCTCCCATGGTTGAACCTTTAGATGAAACCCTAGTGCTTTTTGACACTTTGAATGCAACCCTGTGAGAGGCTGTGAAGCACAAGTTCAGCTGAGCCTTGCCTGGATGCCTGACTCACAGAAATTGTGAGATTAAAAAAAAAATGTATATTGTTTTAAGCTGCTAAATTGTAGTGCAGTTTGTTACTAGGATGGCAGGCAGTCCTGGTTTGCCTGGGACTATTTTAGTTTTAGCATTTTAAGTTCTTTTGTTATTTTTTTACTTTTTATTTTTTGACCATGCCCATGGCATGTGGAAGATCCTGGGCCAGGGACTGAATCTGTACCACAGCAGTGACAGTGCTGAATCCTTAACTGCCAGACCACCAGGAACTCCCAATTTTTTTTTTTGATTGAAATATTGACGTATAACATTATACTAGTTTCAAGTGTAGAACATAGTGATCTGATATTTGTATATATTGCCAAATGATAACATAAGTCTAGTTAATATTCATCACTATGCACAGTTGTAATTTTCTTCTTGTAATGAGAACTTTTGACATCTATTCTCTTAGCAACTTTCAAGTATACAGTACAGTGATATTAACTATAGTCACCATGCTGTATATTACATCTCAAGACTTATATTTTTATAGCTGGGAGTTTGTATCTTTTAATCCCCTTCACCCTTTCTCCTCTCTCCCCAAACCCCTACCTTTGGCAAACACCAGTCTGTTCTCTGTATCTATGAGCTTGCTTTTTGTTGTTTTTTAGAGTCTGTGCATAAGTGAGATCATATAGCATTTATCTTACTCTGACTTATTTCACATAGAAATAGCATAACCGTCCATATTGTTGCAAATAGCCAAGTTTCATTCTTTTTTATGGCTGAATGATATTTCTGTGTGTGTGTGTGTGTGTGTGTGTGTGTGTGTGTATATCGCATTTTCTTTATCCATTCATCCACTGATGTTTACTTAGGTTGTTTCCATATATTTTGGCTATTTTAAATAATGCCACAACGAACATTGGCGTGCGTATATCGAGTTAGTATTTTTGTTTTCTTCAGATAAATACCCGGAGTGAATTTTCTTGGTCATATTGTACTTCTATTTATAATTTTTTAAGGAATCTGCATACAGTTTTTCAGGGTGGCTGTACCATTTTTTTATTCCCACCAACAGTGCACAGTTTCCCTTCTTTTCTATATCCTCACCAGCACTTGTTATTTCTTGACTTTTTGATATTAGCCATTCTAACAGGTATGAGGTGATAGATATCTCATTGTGGTTTTGATTTGCATTCCCTGATGATTAGTGATGTTGAACTTTTTTTCATGTACCTGTTGGCCATCTCTCTGTCTCCTTTGGAGAAAATGTCTGTTTGGACCTTTACATATATATATATATATATACACATTTATATATATGTAAAATATTTTCTCCCGTTCAGTATGTTCTTTTCATTTTGTTGATAATTTCCTTTGCTGTCTGTGCAGAACCTTTTTAGTTTTATGTACTCCCACTTATTTATTTTTGCTTTTGGTTTCAGATTAAAAAAAAAAAAACATTGCCAAGACCTTTGTCAACCTTACTGAATATGTTTTCTAAATTTTGGGGCAGTTTGTTACTGGGGTGACCAACAGTTTGAGTTTTCCTGGGATTGTTCTAGATCTAGTGCTGAAAATTTTGCGTTACACTAAACCACACATTCCTGGGCAAACTGAGACAATTGGTAACATATTTATGATGCATAATTATATTAATATGCATGTATATATTATTATATATTTATAGTATATAAATATATTTATGTATTTATATGTTAATAGATAATATAATTATGCTTATGTTATTTCTCATATATGAAAGTGTATCTTCAAGATAGGTGCCTAGAAGTGGACTTTTTGAGGTCTAAATGGTAAATTCATGTAGAATTGTGTTAGATGTTTTCAAATTCTCCTTCGTGGGGATTGTCACATTTCATACTCCCATCTGAAATATGAGAGTGCTTGTTTCTTCATGGTCTTATAACAGTTTGTTTTCATCTGTTTATTCAGTAATTAAATTAATTTAGTATTTGATTATATTTGTAAGTATAAACTGACTCAGAATAAAGAAATACATTTAAACATTAATTAACACTTGCGAAATTAAACTGCATGATTTATATTTTACTTATTCCCATGAACTCATTTCATTGAATTCACTAAAGGAAGCAAAGGAACCTAACTGAATCTAGTCAGTCATTCATGGGTTACTTGGTGTGTGTGTGTGTGTGTGTGTGTGTGTGTGTGTGTGTACCTATTAATATGTGTCTATGTTTGTCTCCCCAACCTCTCTCCCCTATAACTTGATCATGTAACTTGTTTACTAAATTTTGAATTTTTTCCATCATGAGCAGAATTAACCCAAATGGCATGTTTAACTTCACTACTGGATTAGAGTAACAGAGGGACCTGTGATGTGGTAGAGGGAAGAAAAGATGGTGGTTTGAGTGGACCCCTTTGTGACTGCTAGCAAATTTGGCAGCTTCAGATGTCTATGTTATCAGGCATTTAATTCAGTGGAATGAAAATGGGTGGATTAGGAAGCCAGTGAGCTGGATAGCATATGCCATGTCTAAACAATCAATTCCAGCAGTCATGTGACCATGGGGGAATGCAGGCCCAGTGTTACCATCATTTTAACAAGATAAACTGAAATTGAAGTTTTAGGAAAATATTTAATTTTGGCTTCCTAAAAAGAAAAACCCTTAAATTGCAGCAGAAACATATCTGTAGGCCAGCTTTGGCATGTAGGCTGCCATTTTGGAGGTGTCAGTTTGGAGAAGGTGTTTTAAGAGGAAAGTGAATCAACAATTACTTAACATCTATGGTTCTGGGATAGAAGTATTATTAACCTAATTTTCCTGATGAGGAAACTGGAGCTCAGGGAGGTTAAGTAACTAGTCTAAGATCATTTAACATAATCATGGCTGATTCATGCTCAAATCTTTAGACCTCTAAATGTCCATTCTTTGAAAACCACTACTTGAAAAAATACATGTACTCCAATGTTCATTGCAGTACTCTATACAATAGCCAAGTCATGGAAACGACCTAAATGCCCGTCGACAGAGGAGTGGATAGGGAAGTTCTGGTACATATACACAATAGCATATTACTCAGCCATTAAAAGGAATGAAATAACAGCATTTATAGCAACACAGATGGACCTAGACATTATCATGCGAAGTGAAGTCAGTCAGACAATGAGACACCAACATCAAATGCTAACCACTTACATGTGGAATCTGAAGAAAGGACACAATGAACTTCTTTGCAGAACAGATACTGACTCACAGACTTTGGAAAACTAATGGTCTCCAAATGAGACAAGTTGGGGGTTGGGGGGGATGCACTGAAGGTTTTGGATGGAAATGCTATAAAATTTGGTTGTGATGATTTTTGTACACCTATAAATGTAATAAAATTCATTAAGTAATTTAAAAAATGATTCAAATAAATAAATGTCCATTCTTTCAGTTTTCTACCAAGGTCAGTGCTCTCCAGGATATTTGTTTTTTCCTGACATGATGTTCCTGATCTGAAATTAAAGTGAAATTAACATGACTCCCTAGTACTCTCAGCTTTGTTGCTCAGTTGTTACCCAGCTGCATAAGTGAAACAGACACATTTATGTTTACAATTGTTTGGGAAGTAGCCTTGCCTTGGTTCTCTGAATAGACCTGCATGGAGCTTCACTCTGTGTGTATAGTGGCTTCCTTCCAATGGGAAGTGTACCCAACAAGAACTTTGCAGTTTTGATTTTCCCTGAACTGTTTTAAGCCTACCTTTAAGGAAACATTATGGGGGTGAAGGAAACTCAAACGAGGGTAAAATTAGATTAGGAACCCAGTGTAGATGAACTGTTCTACCTTATGTTCTCTCCTGGCAGTTTGTGATCTTGTTTATTGTGTCTTCTGTTTATAGCCCTTACTTTCCCCAGATTGCTCCCTCAGGACAGCCTGTGAGGTGACTTGAATAGTGGATTTGTAAAGTGGTGTGCATGGGGCTCCTGTAAACAATGAGGCAGAAAAGGTTCAGGCTCGTGGGCAATCAGCAGCACCGCCCCCCACTGCCCGGCTGCTGGTCCTTTTATGTTTTATAATTTCAAGAGTCTCTTTTAATCTTATTTTTATCATTTATTCTAACTATTCTTTTATCAATCTGCTTTTAACCACTTTACTCAACAATATTCTCTATTCATTCCTCTCATCTGGGAGTTCACTTAAAAAAAAAGATTTTAGAATTTGCATCTCTATACCTGTTTTGTAGATTCAATTATGTTTTTAATGATCGGGAGAAAATTGTCTGAATACTTTAGAATCCAAATAAATCAGCCCTACAAAATGAAAAAATTACATAGTTTAGTAAGGAAGTGTTTTGATGCTCTTTGGGTACGCTGAGTACTAATGTAAGAGGGTAGGCTGTTGCTAAGGTAACTTCTTGATGTGGAATAAGTAAAAGGGCCAGGTACACTTTTCATGTAGTTTAGTCAGTCATACCAAGAGTGGTATGACTTACAACTAACTTGTGCGTTTCTATTCATTTTCAGTTTAACTGAAAAAGAACAAAAACAAATATTAACGGATTAGAATATTAAGAATTTTCTGTGAGATCAAAACATTTGTTCTCAGAAAAGCTAGGGCAGGAGAGAAATCAGGCTATCCACAACTTTTTATTTTTAACTTTGTAGTTTCCAGTATCATTTTATAAAGTTATTTGATCCTTAAATCACTTAGGAATTGCTTTTGACTTCTACTAATGGAGACTCAAAATAACAGTGGCTTTAACAAAATAAGGCCCTTTTGTGTTTCCTCTCATGTAAAACAGAATTGAACAGTCCAGAACTGTTATAGCAGCTCTTTGGTTCTTAGGAAACCAGGCTCCCTCTGTCTTTTTTGCTGCTGCATCCTTCGTGCATGTCTTTTATGTTTAAGGTCACCTCACTATCAAGAGATGACTGCTGGAGCGCTATCATTTATGCCTTGCAGACATCAGGAAGAAGGAAAGGAGGTGAGTAAAGCCACTTGCGTCTCAATTGAATCAACTTTCTTTGAAGACCTTTCACTGCAACTTTCCCCAATAACTTCTGTTTAAATCTTATTGACCACCTATCCCTATATAATGGATGTTTTGAAATGCGGTTTGGCAGCTGGGCACATTGCAATGTCTGACTGTGTAGGTGTCTGTTACTAAGGTAGAAGGAAGAATGGCTACCGGGTAGGCAAGTAACAGCCTCTGCTGCAGTTGCTAGGGTTCTGCTTCTTCCTCTGGGCAAGCCCACCACTGGGTGTGATGATGAAGGGTAGAGGAACAGTCTAAGTAACAGGCTATCTTGGGCAATGCAATCCAAGAAAAATTCGCATAGAGCGTGCTTCCTGTGGACAGATTAGGCACTGACACTCATGTCCTTCTATTACCATACAATTATAATGTGCTGTGAGTTTCCTGTGTTTGTGGTAACAAATTGCTGGCAAACTTGGTGGCTTAAAGCAATAGAAATTTGTTCTCTTATGTAATTTTGGAGGCCAGAGTCCAAGATCAGTTTCACTGAGCTGAAATCAAGGTGACAGGACTGTGCTCCTTCTGAAGGCTCCAGGGCCTTTTCTAGCTTTTGGTGGCTGCCAGCAGTTTGGGGTTTGTGGCTCCATTACTCCATTCTCTGCGTCCATCTTCACATGGCCTTCTTCTCTGTGTGTCTCACAATTCCCTCCTTTTAAAGGTACTTGTGACTTTGTCTAAGACAGACTCAGATAATCCAGGGTGAGTTCCTCCTCTCAATATCCTTACTTAATTACACCTTCTGCAATATAAGGTAATATTCATACTTTTGCCATATAAGGTAACATTCACAGATTCTGAGGACTTGGATCTATCTTTTTGGGGCACAGTTTAGGCCATTATATATTGGGAATAGTTTATATCCTAAATTGGCTTCTCTGGCATCTATATAAATATTTTTCTGGAGTTTCTGCTGTGGTGCAATGGGATCAGTAGTGTCTCTGGAGCTCTAGGATACAGGTTTGATTCCTGACCTGGCACAGTGTGTTAAGGATCTGGCATTGCCACGGTTGTGGTATAGGTTGCAACTGTGGCTAGGATCTGATCCCTGGCCTGGGAACTCCAGATGCCACAGGGCGGCCAAAAATGAAAAATGAAAATTTTTTATATAAATAGGATCAAAATCATACAAAGAACCAGATATTTATCTTCCTTATATTTTATAGACATCAGTAGGTATTAAACTGACTTATCACCTAATATGACTTTGTATTTTTGATTCCTTTTTGTTTGTTTTTTTATGTAGGTGTACTTTTTTCTCACATTAAAAAAGATTTACTGAGGTATCATTTACATACAATAAAATTCACCCATTTTAATGTATAGTTCTGTAAATTTTGAAAAACATCTAGACTCCCGCAACCCCTCCAAAGGTAAGTTATAGAGTATTTCCATAACCCCCCAAAAAGTTCCATCATGCCCCTTTAAGATTAATCCTGTCCCTCCACCATGGTCCCTGGGAACAGCTAATCTGATTTTATTCCTATAGTTTTTTTGTTAGTCTTCAAACAGTGTCGTAAAAATGGAATCATACAGTATTTAGCCTTTTGTATCTTGATTCTTTCAGTTAAAATGTTTTTTGAGATCCATCCGTGTTGTTGCATGTATCAGTAGTTCGTTCCTTTTTACTGCTGAGTAGTATCCCAGTGTATAGATGTACCACAGTTTATCTGTCTTCCCATTGATAAGCACTTTGGTTGTTTCCAGTTTTTGACAGTTGTGACTAATGATACTATAAACAGAGAGAATGGTTATGTGTATATATATATATATATGTATGACTGGGTCACTTTGTTGTACAGTAGAAATTATCAGTTCCTTATAAATTAACTAAACTTCAGTAAAACTTTAAAAAAAGATACTGTAAAACTTTTTTATAGCTTTTTATGTGAACGTATATTTCAGTTTCTTTTGGATAGGTACCTAGGAATGGGTATTACTGGATTATATGGGAAAGGTATATTTAACTTTCTAAGAAATTGCTGCAGTGTTCCAAAGTGGATATATCACTTTTTATGCCCACTGGCAGTATATTAAAGTTTCTGGCGCTCTGCATCCTTACCAGCCCTTGGAAATGGCAGGGTTTTTTTTTTTTTTTAATTTTATTTATTTATTTTCCATTACTTAATGAATTTTATTACAATTATAGGTGTACAAAAATCATCACAACTCAGTTTGATAGCATTTCCATCCCAAACCCTCAGTGCATCCCTCCACCCCCCAGATTGTCTCGTTTGGAAACCATAGGTTTTCCAAAGTCTGTGAGTCATTATCTGTCTGTAAAGAAGTTCATTGTGTCCTTTTTTTTAGTTTCCACATGTAAGCAGTAGCATTGGATGTTGGTGTCTAATTGTCTGACTGGTTTCACTTCACATGATAATTTCTAAGTCCATCCATGTTGCTATAAATATTATTTCATTCCTTTTAATGGCCGAGTAATATTCCATTGTGTGTATGTACCATATCATCCCTATCCACTCCTCTGTCGACGGGCATTTAGGTTGTTTCCCTGACCTGGCTATTGTATAGAGTGCTGCAATGAATGCTGGAGTACATGTGTCTTTTTGAGTCATGTTTTCGTCTGGATAGATGCCCAGGAGTGGGATTGCTGGATCAAATGGTAATTTCTATTTTTAGTTTTCTGCGGAATCTCCATACTGTTTTCCATACTGTTGCACCAATTTGGGGAATGCCAGGTTTTTTGTTTGTTTACATTCTAATAGGTATATTGTAGTATCTCAGTGCAGTTTTAATGTACATTTTCCTAATGACTAATAGTTTAGAGAGTCTTTTTATGTGCTTATCTGCAGTCCATATCTCTTTGATGAAGTGTTTCTTTAAATCTTTTGCCCATTTTTAATTAAGGTTGTTTTCTTTTTATTAAACTTTGAGAGTTTTTAGTGGATTCTGGGTACCAGTCCATTATGAGATGTGCATCTTGTGTATATTCTAGCACAGAAAGTATCTTCTCCTCATATCTTCTCTTCTCAGCTGTCTTTTATACAGCAGAAAGTTTAAATTTTGATGAATTACAGCTTATCAATTTTTTCGTGTGTGGCTCCTTCTCTTCTGGCCTAGTAAAGACTTCTTTGTCTAATCCAATATCTCAAAGATTTTTTTGATAGTTTTTTAGAAATTTAGACTTGGGATTTTTACACTAAAGTCTATGATATATTTAGAGTCAATTTACAGATGTGGCATGAGGTGTAAGTTGAGGTTTATTTATTTATTTTTTTTTGCATATTGCTGTCAAAATTTTCCAGCATTATTTGCCAAAAACCCTTTCTCCTTACCTTGACACCTGGGTCAAAAATCAGTTGACCATATATGTATGAGTCTATTTGTGGACTTTATTCTGTTCCTTTGTATGTGTTTATCTTTTCATTGTACCATATTATACATACTGTACCTTATGGATCATTGTAACTTTATATGAAGTCTTGAAATTAAATGTGACAGCTTTCTACTGTGAAATACTAGAAAAAAAATGCATATTGTTCTCTGTCCCCAGGTACCGCTAAAACCTTTGTAATTTTCTAAGTGATAAAAGCACCAAGAGAATCTTTTTGTTTTAGTATTTGATCTTTGACCCTGATTCCTGACACAGGGCTCCTGGAACCCCTTGAAATTTCCTGGGTGATAGGAGTGTCTTTGGTTCTAATCGAATGCCTCTGGTGGGCTTCTGGATGGTTTCTGGATGAGGGCTGGTCATCAGAAATATCAAGCCATGATTAGAAGCTTGAAATTGTCAGCCTCACTCCCCATTTTCTAGAGAGGGAAAAGGGGCTGGAAATAGAGTTAATGATTGATCATGCCTGCATGAAGAAGCCTCCATAGAAGTCCCCAAAGAATGGGATTCTGGGAAGTTATAAGTTGGTAAACATGTGGAGGTGCTGAGAAAGTGGCACACCCCAAGAGGACATGGGAGCTCTCTACCCCTTCCCATATGCCTCACACTTTGTGTATCTTCTATCTGGATGTTCATCTGTATCATTTATCATATAATTTTATAATAAACTAGCAAATGTGTTTCCCTGAGTTTTGTGAGCCATTCAAACAAATGATTGAACCAAAGGAGTGGGTTGTGGGAGCTCTGACTTATAGCTAGTCATTCAGAAGTACAGGGGACAATCTGGGACTTGTGATTGGCATCTGAAATGGGTAGGGGTATGGTCTTATGGGACTGAGCCCTTAACCTGTGGAAGCTATGCTGTCTCTAGGAGGATCGTGGCAGAATTGATTTAGATTGTGGGACACCCAACTTGTATTGTAGAGAGTTGCTTGGTGTGAGCAAAAATCCACATGTCTTGTGTCAGAAGTGTTGTGAGTATTATGGTTCTGAGAGTAAAGGACACACATAGGAAGAGAAGCGAGGCTTTCCAAATATCCCTTTTTTATTTTTCAATCTTGTAAATCTACTTAAAATTCTAATTTATGAGTGTTCATTTTTTTTGTATACAGAAATTATAAACATTGCCTTTGCATCCTGAGACCTTGCTGAATTCATTTAGTGGTTTTAGTAGCCTATTTTTCTTTCTTTCAAATTCTTTAGGATTTTCTATGTAGAAACATATTTTCTGCATATAGAAGCAGTTTTTTTCCCCTTTTTTATTATTAAAGTATAGTTGTTTTATAGTGTGGTGCCAATTTCTGCTGTAGTTTCTTCTCTTTCAATCTGAATGCCTTTTGATTTCTTTTGTCATCTTATTATACTGCCTAGGACCTCTAGTAAGAGGATAAGGACTGGTAAAAGTGAACATTCTTGCTTTGTTCCCAAAAGGGGGAAAAATTCATTTAAAGCACATTTAAATCTGCTATTAGCTGTAGGTATTCTATAGATATTCTTTATCAGTGTGGGGAAGTTCCTTTTAATTCTTAGTTTGCAAAGAGTTATTATGAATGGATATTGAATTTTTTTTTTTTTTTTTTTTTTGTCTTTTGTCATTTTAGGGCTGTACCTGTGGCATGTGGAGGTTCCCAGGCTAGGGGTCTAATCGGAGCTACAGCTGCTGGCCTACTTCACAGCCACAGCAATGCCAGATCTGAGCCGCATCTGCAACCTACACCAGAGCTCATGGCAATGCCGGATCCTAAACCCACTGGGCAAGGCCAGGGATCGAACCCACAACCTCACGGTCCCTAGTCAGATTCATTTCTGCTGTGCCATGACATGGACTCTGATATTGCATTTTATCAATTTTGTTTCCATATCTGTTGAGAGGATAATACAATTTTTCTTCCTTAGTCTGCTGATATGATTGATTTTCAGATGCTGAACCGACCTTTCATTCCTGGGGTAAATCCTACATGGGGTGATAGTATATTATTTTATTTTTATATTGCTAGTTCAATTTTTTCATATTTTGTTAAGGATTTTTGCACCTATGTTCATGAGGGATATTGGAAGGTAGTTTTCTTGTAATATCAAATATAACTAATTACGGATGTTTCTGAAGCATTCTCAAGCTGACTTTTGTATTTTGCTTTATTCCCCATATCCTTTAACCTTTAAATATGTCAGTAGGACGCTATCACCTAGCTGACCTTTCTGTGTATTAGCCTTTTTGTCCAATATATATATTAAGCATAAAACACAAACATGTTGAAAATATGAAGCATTACTTATTCTCTTCTCAGTCAGCCTTAATTTTCCTAAAAATGTCAGTAGCAAATGTAGAGAAAGGTGTAATAGGAGGCGTGGTGTTTGCGGAACAGTTTAGAATTTCAGTCCTTCTTTTGCTTCTGACTTCTTTTTTGTTGCCATTTACTGGATGTAATCTGTCTTCTAGAAATTGTGTTTAAATGTACTTTATACATTTTGCCTCGTAATCTTCATAACGTCACCCATAAAAAGAAATTGTATTTTTCCATTTAATAGGTGAGGAAATCAAGGTTTAGAGCAGTTAACTAGCTTGTCCAAAATACTACCCTCAGCAGGGATTTGAAGCAGCTTTACTCCATCCATGATGTCAAACTGCCTCCGCACCAGCTCCAGCATTCTGAGTCCTAGGGATCAGCCCCACCTGGTCCCACTGGCTTCTGACAGACACTATTCTTTGGATGCAGCAAGCCCGAGAAGGCCTAGCCTACCTTTCCCTACTTATCTTCTTTCTTGGTGCTCGGTGACACGGGAGGAGATCATGATGTGTGTAGTGTTGTAAAGTGGGTGGTAGAAGGCTTTTCTTTTTGCACCAGTCTCCTCTTTTAGACCCAGGACATCCAGTGGAGGACCTACTCTGGGCTGGTAGAGCTTATAGGTAAGAAATCTGTGAAGTACATAGCAGAGGCCAGCTCTCTCTTACACGTACACTTTAGGTCAGGTCATATTAGGGACAGAGAACCAGGAGCAGGAAATAGGGGGAGAGTGAACAATGAGGTAGCTAAAAGGTGTACAGCAGCTTGGGGGTAGAAGAGGGGTTAGTGAGGCAAGGCTGTTCAGGGTGCCTCCTTCTTTCAAGTCTCCGTTAGGCACGCAGTGTAGCCCAGAGGCCTAGGGGCATGGGGAAACTTTCAGGCAGTCTGAGTTATGTCTTCTCTGCTTCCCTTCGGCAAGGGAAATTAATAGAAGTCTAACGGGTAGAAGTCATCTCCTGGGAAATTGCTGGATTTAGGAAACAGTGGCTGCAGAGGAGGACATCTGTTGGGGATTGAAAAGCTAAAGAGGTGGAACTGCTCAAGGAAGCACCCCCACTTCTCTGCTATTCAGTGCCTGCGTTCTTTCTGAAAAGCTGACTTAGTAACATCCACAGGGCCTGCACATCTCAGGCCTGGGAAGGGCTGCAGATAATATGGCTTCCTATCTCTAAGGCTCATTCCTTTCCACTTACATTTCCATAGCCTCTCCTACCCTCCTGGCCTGGAGCCACAACATGGATTCCTTTCTTGTACTGCTCTCCCCTGTCCTAGCGACGCTTATTCTGCAGTCACTCCTGGAGGTACTGGGGCCCCAAGTCCTCCGTCCTGGCCCTCTGTGATGCCTCGCAGCCTTGTTTCTCATCCTGCTTTCATCTCTGAAATCATTCTTCATCCCAGTACATCCTAAAAGCCAAGATTTTAGTTGCTAAGAATTGTTGGTACTCAAGATCCTAGTATGGCCTCACCCAGCCATGTTCCTTATGTCTTCAATGAGGGAAAAAAAAGGGACTATTTTCTGGTCATATGACAGTGTGAAAATAAAGAAAAGCAGAAATGGAAACAAAAGTCACCCATAACATACCACCTTAAGATAACTACTGTTATTTTATTTTATTTATTTTATTTTTTTGTCTTTTTAGGGCCACACCCTCGGCATATGGAGGTTCCCAGGCTAGAGGTCTATTTGGAGCTGTAGCTGCCAGCCTACACCACAGCCACAGCAACGCCAGATTTGATCCATATCTGTGACCTGCACCACAGCTCATGGCAAAGTTGGATCCTGGACCCACTGAGCAAGGCCAGGGCTGAACCCGCGTCCTCATGGATACTAGTCGGGTTTGTTAACCACTGAGCCACAACGGGAACTCCTAACCACTATTATCTTTAGTTGTATTTCCTTGTTTCTATTTTTTAAAATGCATTCTACAATCACGGTTTGTGTCCAGTTTTTTCACTTAATATTTTATCAAGAATGTTTTCTTCTTTCTTTAAAAAGAAGATAAATTATTAATGTATACAGAGTACTGTATTGTGTAGAAGTAAAATAAATTTAGTCAGTCTACCATTGTTGGACATTGGATTGTATATAGGACTGATTCTTTGAGTTGGGATTTTGGGGAAAATTGGGGTATTTTAAACCCTTTTCAGATATACTGCCAATTCTTTTTCAGAGAGATTGTCCCAGTGGGTACTCGTAGCAGAGCTGCCTGGGAGTGAACATTTAACTGCCTCAGCACAGCATTCAGTTCTTTTCTTTGCCAGTTACATAGATAGTAAAGAGCAGTTCCTTGAAACAATCAATTCATTAATAGTCAGTGAGTTTTTATGGGTCTCAGCTCTGCCATTTATTGTTTGTCTGACCTTTGGCATCCTGCCTGTTTGTCTGTAACAGGAGAATGGGGAATTTAATAGTACTTTCAATAAAATGGGTACAGTCATAATTGCTTCTTTGCTTTCATGTCAAGGTACTTTTGATGATTAGGTGAAATAAGAAAAGCAAAAATATTTTATAAACCATAAAGTACCACCCAAGCGTATTAAGTCCTGCTGCATGACCTGTACTCTTCCAGGCCCTTGAGGGAGGAAGGATATAAGACATATATAGAAAATAATCCTTATAACTGAAGAACTTTAAAAATTGGTGCTGTTCTGCATATCATGACAGTGACCATGTGTCTAGGATTTCTTGGAACTCTCCTCTCTCCCCCTGAAAATTCAATGTGTCAGGCACTGTGTCTTAGTTTTTGGTTCAGAATTATATTAACCACAGACATACAGCTTTGACAGAAAAGCCCATACACTGAGGATAATGGGATTTGGGATTACCTCTGTTAATAATGGTAATTATTTTAGTTTTGAAAGATACAAAAGGCTAGTTGTGTGAATGTATTGCTTCTTTTGCTTTTGGTGTGCCTAAAACATAGGGGGTGTTTTGTGTGTTTAAATATATATGTATGCAAATATATTTTTAATGGGTGAAATTGTCCTCTCTCCTTTTGGGAATAGTATTCACATGATGAGTTTCATTTTTCCCGAATTTCATATAAAGTTGACTTTGAATCAGCTAACCACAAAGGAATGACTTTGTCTGAAATGTTTCCTTTTTTCTTCTTTTTAATTTTTTTTCACTTTCCAGGAACTTGATCCAGCCAAGGGAGAATATTTAATCTTAGCCAAAAGTTTGTTCCCAAATTGATATTATCCTATGTCTAATTCCAATAGAAATAGTTCTTACTGAAGATACAGATTCTACAAAAGAGAGCATTTTCATAAAAAAAAACATGAAAATGTTGCTTCTGCAATGTTACTGAGTTGGTCAGCAAGTTCAGCCCATTGAGGTCCATGTAAGCAGAAATACTGAAAGAGGAACAGACACTTTGCCATTGAGGATTACTTCAGCTGAGCTCCTGTGCTTCCAGAACCACAGGGTTAGCTGATTCTGATAGGAACTATGTGTACTATGTCATCTTATACAAAAGATTTTAAATTAGTGCATCACTGAAAACGTACTACTTGTGTGTCAACTTCTTGGCCATTTCTGAGGTAAACAACAAGCAGAAACCTCCTAAGTTGTGATTCCAAGGGCCTGTTGATCTGTTTATACCTGGCACAAGCATAAAATCAAACACAAGTTTCTAGCCTAAGGGAGTGCCACCTGGATTCTGAGGCCTCCCTGGATGAGGATTCTGGAGATCAGATGGGGAGGCTGAAAGACTCTGGCTCTTTCCCATTCCTACTCCCCTGCCTTCTTTTATCCTTTTCCACCACCACTGAAGGGCCCTCTGTATCCTCCCCTGGGGAAGCTGGGAGTCCCAGGATGGGCCAGTATTGAAGGCCGACATCCCTCCTCCTCTCCATGCAAACCTGTACTTTCCTCTGACTTTGCCCCAAGGCCAGGTGGGAGTGGTGGGACCTAGATTATCTAAATACAGAATAGAAGTTTTCTTACTAACACAAAAATGGCCTGGTTAGGCCTCATCATTCCTATTCTGGTACCAGAAGTAGGGAGAACAGAAAAAATCTTGTGTTGAATTTAGATCTGCTGATAAGACTGCTCCATCACTGCCAGGTTCTGGCATTCTCTCACTTGGATGTACCTTTGGGTGAAGATGTAATTAGTGAAAGAAATGAGCCCCAAATGCCCCTATCTGCCTCACAGATGCCCGTCTCGGTAGAGATTCTCAGTTAGGTATGGGAGGAAGGTAGCAGAACCTACTGGAGGCTTTGTGAATGACACATTCTTAGAGCTGCAGCTGTAGTCCCCTACTTATTGAAAATCATGGCCTGAATGAGCCATGGTTTAGATCAGAAAGTGTCACCTTCCTTAGATGGGTATGGTACAGAAAAAAAATCAAGAAAACGTTTTGCTGAAGGATTTTCTAATGTTATGGGCCTATGATCTGTCCGGTTTTGTATGGCTAGACTAACTTGTCCTCTGTATGCGTCAGGTTTGACCAGAGAAATAGAACTGGTAGGAGATAGATATCACAGAGTTGGGTTATGTGGTTATAGAATCTGAAATCCATGAATGGATAGATCTCAGAGGGAAGATCAAGAGCAAGTTGGACCCTACGGGCACAGGCTGAAGCTGTGATAGGCCAGCAGGGAAGGAAGATCCAGTGAGGGGAGAGCAGTTGACCACTCAGATGCTGTTGGCTCAGAAAATGTCCAGACCCTCTTTAAAGGGCATCCACTGGTTAAGTCAGGCCTGCCAACGTAATTTTATTTAAAGTCAGTCGATGGGGGACTTTAATTAGATCCACAAAAGCCTTTTGGTGCAGTGCCTAGAAACGTGTTTGATTGAGTAACTGGGAGAAGGTGTTTGTTGCAAAATGGCTGCTGCCCTTCCTTCTGTCCTGTCCTTGTAGTTTAGCCTAGCCAATTTGCTGTGTAGCAAAACCCATCAGACCCTTCCCTTCCCTCCTGCCTTCCTTCCTACCTTCTTTTATTCCTGCCTTCCTAAGGAGTTCTATAACTTTTTTTTTTTTTTATTTAGGACTTGAAATTCAAGCATTTCCAAGGTGCAGGTTGGATTTTTAGAATGCTTTTTCTTGGAAAAATGTGTGCTCTAAGTTATAACCATGTCAGCATGTGTCCTCTATGTTAGAGTGCTTCTCTGCTCTTTTCCCTCCATCTCAAGATACTTGTTCTTCCTCAAACTCAAGGCACTGGCTGCCCTACATTCTCCCCCATCCCCAAATTACTCCAGACTGGACTGTAGAATCCAGGAGGGTTATAGGCACAGATTTGTGTAACTGGAAAACCAACCACCCTGCACTCAGAAGAATGACTTTAATATGGAAATCTCTCCCCTTGCCAGATCTGGGCACGTGAAGCAGCCACAACAAACAATGCCAATTGTGCTGACTCCACAGCACACACAGATGCAGCAGCTTTTTAAGACTCATTTTAACAAAGGGATGAATCAAACTTGTTGTTGGCAAACAATCCTACATTGTCTTCTCTCTCTCTCCCCCAAGTGGGGCGACATTCTCCAAGCTCTGGGAAGCACTGAACGCCTGGGTGCGAAGCGGGGGACAGTCAGTGGATAAATGCCAACCACCCCAAGATCTCGAATTACTTGACATTCAGTCTGAACATTGTAAGAACAGGACAGCTTTAAAGCCTTCAAACCAAGTAATTTTCGTCTTGGGAAGATTCTTTTATCACCAAGGCAAGTCTAGAGTTCTGCCCTGGGGTGTGTGTGTATGTAATGTCTGACAGATTACACAGCCCGATGCCACAAACTGAGGGCCCGTTTGCCTCTTTTTCCCTCCATGGTGTTTAGCTGATGTAATTATACGTTGGTGTGATTACAGTCTGTTATTTACTATGAGATAATAGGGGGACCCGAGGAGCTTGAGTACAGCAACTGAAAGTGCACAGATCATTTATTTCAATTGCTGCATAACCAGAGGGGCCAGACTCTCATGACAGAGTAGCTTATCTCAGGCCTCGGCATCCAGGAGCAACCTGGCCTCTGGTTCTCCTCCTTGTTGAAGGAATCTGGAGTGGGGAAAACAAGCTTCTTTCCTCCTGGTCCCGGGCAGAAGCACCCAGAATGCTCCTTGTGCTTCAGTTTTCCCTTGTGATCTTAGAGAGAGATGGGCGACTTTTCCATAAAGGACCAGATAGTAAACATCTTAGACATTGCGGGCCACCAGGTCTCTGTTGCAGCTACTCAACTCTGCTGTCATAGTTATAAAACTCAGCTATAGATGGTATGTAAAGGAACAACTAGGGCCATGTTCCAATAAAACTTTATCTATGGACACCTGAATATTTTGATTTTCATGTACTTTTTAATGTGTGGTAAAATATTCTTTTGATTTAAAAATGTAAAAACTGTAGTAGCTTGTAGGCTGTACTAAGACTGGCCACAGGCTGGATTTGGCTCAGGGCCGTGCATGTTGAACCTTGTCTCAGAGCATCTTTGAATGCCTGGAGGAGTGTGGAAGGGAAGGCAGACCCTAAGACCTATCCAGCCTTAAGGTCTGGCCTTTTTCAGAAGCCCTACACCTGGCCTGTGGGATCTCAGCCTTGGTTTTCTCATCTGCTCTCTGGTGGCACCCTTAATTCCTTAGCAGCCTGATTTAGGAATGATGGGAAAGTCCTCAAAGAACTATCAGATCAAGTTCAAACATTCTTTTTATTTCAACTTAGATTTTTCTCATATTCATTGTGGTTTTGAAACATTTCTTTCCTTCTTAGCCACCTGTGCTGAGTGTCTTTTGGTTTTGAAGATGGTAGTAGTTTCAATGAGATAAGCTTGTCACTTGGATTTTGAAGTGTGAAAAGTCACTGAATGTCACATGCCGATGGGGCCGTAGGAGGCTCTGCTGGTGCTATTTCAGCCAGGGTGAGCACCCAGCAGAGCCCACTTAAAAGCTTTGTCTTGTCTATCTCTCTGAGTAGAGGAAAACCTTTTCTCAGATGTCTTTTTCTTTTTACTCTGATATATTGCCTTTGTGAAGCTTTAAATGAAATGCTTTTGAACATCTTTGTGTCAGAAATGATTCTATCTTCAAAATGTAATAAGCTCTTTGGATACTCAATACTCCTTGTGAGAATTTAACCACGACTCGCAATTTTTTTTTTTCTTTAGGTCTGAACCACCTTTACCACATTTTGAATTTTGCTACCTCTGCTCTGAGGATTTCCGACCCCATGACCTCATATATAAGGCCGATATATGAGGATAAGAAAAGTGAGGGTGGATCACCAAGGGTCCCCTTTTGCCTTTGTCTGCATTGAGTCTGTTCTTAGAAAAGAGCTGGGAGATAAGCTTTACAACCCTTTGTCATCATTTTGGCAGAGAGGTAGGCCTGTGCCACCGCTGGCCCCTCCCTGATTTTCTTTGGCAAAGGAAGACAAGAGGCAATAGTTTTATCCTTTTTAATGCACTAAGGTTTGGAAAGGATTTTGCAGTACAATACGGTAAATTAAATTGAACGTCACAGTGACATTCTTCACTCAGATGGCACACGGCCTCTGAGATGCCCCAAAACTTTGCCAGCCACATACAAAACTTCAGCAGGCAAGCAAGGCCTTATTCCTCAGCCTGTCCAATTAGAGTGAAGCACAGCCCAAGGCCAAGCACAGCTGCTGAGGGCCAGGTGGAAGTCAGTGACCCCAGAGAGAGTCCTGCCCCGAGCAGTCCTTGCTCCTCATAGTTGTTACCTATTCCAGGCCATTCTCAACAGAGGGGAAGCAGCTTTGCTGTGCTCCACTCACAGCTGGAGCCCTCCCTCAGGGCTGGGAAACAGCTGTGTCAGAGTGCCATACAATTTTTTCCAGCCCCAAAGGAGGGGTTTTGGGATTTCATAACAGTAACTGAGAATGTGTTCTTCTTCAAGTTCATTTTCACCTGCAAATATGATGTGATGCCTCTTGCAGCATTGCTTGCCAGGCAGGGACTCTGTGGCACAGGAATTACATCTGTTGTCCCTACCTGCAAGAGGCAGTCATTATGTTTTTGCCTCTGCACCGTATTTCCTCAACACACGCACGCACATACAATTTAGTAATCTCTCACACAAGACCAAGGGTGGGGCCTGGAGCTCTTTCACTAACTATACAAAGCAAGACCACATCTAGATGTGCAGGAAATAGGAAAGGCGAACTTCAGTACTCAGAAGATTGTGTGCACCCTCAGACCCTTTAGCCCCAGACACCTGTTCTGCTTATCTGCTGACCAAATGAATAGTATCTGTAAAGGTGGTTTGCATTTATGTTCTCCATTCCAGCTCTCATCAGGGAACAGAATGACTGGTTTCATGTGAGATATGAAAAGCTTTCACTTATTATATCAAATATGAGTTGAGTGATAACTATATGCTAGGCACTGAGCTAAAGGATAGAGTGATAAGAAGAAAAATGCTATGCCACTAATTAGGTATATTACTAACTAGCTGTGTGACCTTGGGCAAGTCGCTGAACTTCTCTGGTACTGTACTGAATCTCTAGTATTGACTCTTTCTCTGATAGTCTAAGAAGTCAACAGAAAGGGTGGTGGGAGGGACGGATAGCTTAGGTGTCAGTGACAGAGATGACTCCTGAAAGGATGTTCTTTTTGATGACAATACCATCCAGATGGAAGAATAAAAAAAAAATAGTAGCTCAGACAGTATCCACCTGGACATAAGGAGGCAGCCCATTGTCAGGGGGAGTTACTAGAAGTCAAAGTCTACTTCAAAAAAAAAAGGTCATCTCTCCCATCAAAATAAGGAGCTCTCCTGCCACAAGGTTAGTTTTGCAGAAGGGGAGGAGGAAGAAGTTCTCTTTGGCTGGTTGCCTTGGTCTTGTGTCTCTTCATTAAGTAGACCAAGGGATCTGAGTCCCTTTCAGTAAATGGATGCTTCTTGAGTTTTGGGGATTTGGAATGTAAGTGGAACAGAAGAGAAAAAATGGAGGTCTTTAAGTCATGAAAGCAGCCTTGTGTCACACTGTTTGATGTCTTGATATGTCTCTGTTGCCTTGTTTTTACAAAGGGGGTTGATAGAATTCTTCATATTTGGGTAATGGGTTGTACTTTTCAGAGTAGCCTTATTGCATTCCGCCAGGGAGGCAGGTAGAAAGGAAGACATTATTAACTTGCCCAAATCCCTTGATAGTGGATTGCCCTGTCAATAGTCCATCTATGAGAAGTTTTCAGACTAGAGCCTTAGTCTGTCTAAGGTGTCTTTTGAATTGATGTTTTAGGAGACCTTCAACCTTGAGGTCCTTCAGGCTCATAAAAATTGTATTAAATCTCATTGATCATACTCATCGCAGGTTTCTAGTTCTATACAAAACATGAACTGGAGGCCTACCTCTAAGGAACATGTCACTCTGTTTCTCATTACTTGGTGCAGTAAGCTCTTGAAAGTATTAAATATTCCTGAGGCAGGCATGGGGGCGGGGGTTAGATACATTGAGCTAGTACTTCCCAGGTGGTTGGAATTATAGATAAAGCATCTAGCGAATAAGGGTTTGATTCTTCCATCTAGTTGTTTCCAGCCCTTCAAGATGAACATAAGAATGAAACAGCAAACTTTTTTTTATTCTCTATCTCAATAGAATTTTGAAAGATTCTAGCTGTATTGTGCATTGAAAGCCTTCATTAGCAATGCAAGCACTTCAGAAGGCAGGGAGTGACTCATACAAGGTCCAGAAATAGTACTGAGGAAAATTGCTTTTATGTAATTCTTTTTCAGAGTATCAATCTGTGAATACTTATCATCTCAGCAGAAACACATGGGAAAGATGGCATCTTCCGGGGCCTGCAGGGGTGCTCTATCTCCCCGGTCTCCCGGAGCGACCAGCAACTTGAGGGCAGGTGCTGAGGTACAACAGGGGGTTGAAAAAATGAAGGGCAGCCTCTGAAATGACTTCTGTCTTCAATTTCAAAGCATTGCCTAAAGCACATATGGTCCAAAGAGCTGACATTTTAGTTTATTTTTTGTTATGTTTTATTTTGCTTCCATATATGGACTGTTAACATTTTAAAAAGTTGTGGTGAAATATATATAGCATAAAACTTATCCTTTTAACCATTTTTAAGTGTTTAGTTCAAAGACGTTAAGTACATTCACAATGTTGTGCAACCATCACCACCATCTACCTCCAGAACTTTTTCATCTTTCCAAACTGAAATTCCCTACCCATTGCACAATAACTCTCCATTCCCTGTCCTCCCAGCCCCTGGCAACCACCATACTGCTTTTCATCTTTATGAATTTTTATACTCTAGGTAACGCACGCAAGTGGAAGCATACATTATTTGTCCCTTTGTGCCTGGCTTATTTCACTTAGCTTAATGTCGACTGGGCTCAGCCATGTTGCAGCTTGTGTCAGAACTTCATTCCTTTTTAAGATAAAATAGTATTCCATTGTCTGTGCATGCCATATTTTGTTTATCCATCCGTCTACTTCAGACTGGAATTGCTTCTACCTTTCAGCTATTGTGAATAATGCTGCCTTGTACAAATATCTCTTTGAGTCCCTGCTTTCAGTGCTCTTGGCTGTATAACTAGAAGTGAAATTGCCAAGAATGGACTCTCACAAATGGAAAGACCCTGAGTAGGTCATACAGTTTATATTGTTGACACACTGGAAGAGAAGGGGCAGAGGTAGATCATCCAGGGCCCTGAACCTAGTGGGATTGATGGAGGCAGTCACCCAGGGAGGGTGGGAAGGCAAGAGGGGCAGACTTGGTCTTTAAGAAGACCAAGCTGTTGTTGAATTGAGGATTAGATCTTGAGATTCTCCTTGGCGAGGTTATAGTTGGCTTAAAGCAAGCTCTGGAAAGCTAAGCCAGGGCCAGCACCTTCAGGAGCCATTCCAGTGCACACCCTCAGGCCTCCATGCAGAGAAACCACAGCAGCTCCTTTCCCCTCTGTGGCTGGTGAGGCCCTCCCATGGGCAGCTCTGCCCCGTTTCCAGTGATGGTTCAGCACCAAGATGCCTACTGGTCCTCCTATGTGAAAAATGGGATGATTCCAGAGTGTGAGGGGCTTCAAACAGCTCTGGGGTAGTAAGGTTGGGAACATTTCCTGTATTCAAATGACCTTTGGAAGCCAAGCCGACTTTGGGCTTCAACACGTGATTCATAAGAGACCCTAAAGGTGGCTCTGCTGTGTGTGTCTTCCAGGCTGTGAAAAGCCTTTGTGGGAGAGGGCAGATGCAATGAGCACAAATTTGGAAGTCACAGCAAAGGCTTAAGATGGTCACCCTTGATGGCCTGGACTGATCTGACCTGGCACCAGGGCCTCCCCTCCTTGGGACAGGCCCAGCCGGTGTCCTAAGGACCTGCATTTTTTGTTCCACGTGGCCTCTCCCATTAAGCAATGACAACAGCACCCCCAGATAATGGCCAGTTTTGGGAAGATTAGCATTCCATATACTTGGTTAAAAAAGTTTTTTTATGCAACCGGTGTTCTACTTTTTCCTAGAATCTTGCCTCTCTGAGGACTAGTCCTTGCTCTTGCAAAGTGAAGGAACAAAGGGATCCAAATAATATTGGTCCAGAGTAACTTTCACTTAGCACCCTTATCCAAGTGATAAAGATGTGTAACATGCTCTGAAGTTCTATGAAAGCCCACCCAAACCCCTGCTCTGTTGCCTAAGGGGGCCCTTGACAGTAAAATAGCATTGGGCCTGGATTTCAAGAGGATTTATTAGTCAGGGGCGAGCTGGGAGTTTGGCCTCATGACAACTTGGAAGGTTTGCCCTTGATTTGGAAAGAACAGCAGCCCATGTTCTGAATAGAGAGTGGGAAAGGGGGACAGAGTTCTCAGCTGAACACTAATGAGACTAAGATGAAACTGCTTCACAGAGATGTCTAGCCAGCAGGGCCTGTGGTGACATGATTGGAATACAGACAGTTACCCCCAGGAGAGGGCCTGACAGGGGTAAGTGGGGTGCTCACTTTAAGAGTATCCAGGTAGCTCTCATCAGAACATTCTCTTCCCAGAATTAAAAAAAAAAATCAATCTGTATGTAAAATAAGGATGCTCTTGTTGAATGGCAACAGAAGACGCTGATTTTCATGTATCTTGGAGCTAAAATATAAATAAAAAGGATGGAATTGTCTTTGATTTACAAAGCAGTAGAAGAAAAATCCTGCTTTAGGAATTGAGGTAAATGTAACTAGCTTTGGCTCTGCCTCAGCTTTGGCTCTTCAAAACTAGAGTCTTTTACCCATGTGGCCTCTGCTTTCTCATTTTATAATGGGGTAGGGAAGTGGGAGGTGGCTTGGTTAGATGTCTCCTGCTCACGATCCAGAGGGCTTCAGGGATCTAGTGAACTGTCCAGAATAGTTTGCAGTATGTTATATCCTTACGCCTATGGGCATTTTTCTGGGGAAGCCTCATTGTTTGGTCATATTTCCTAAAGCAGTCTTTGGATTCCCAAATGTTAGGAACTCCTGAGCTGGATCCCTAAATAACTTAGCATGTGAATACGCTGTTGCACATCTGTGATTCTAAGATTATTTTGGTATATTCTGTGGAGGGCTGTGATTCCCTAAATCTATTAGGTTTTCATTGTAACGTTAGGACAGTTGCAGATACATGCTCTGGTCCACACTTGTTACCTGGTCTTGGCTGGGCTTTTGGGGGAAAAATAATTGAGAAATGACTCTTTAGTCTGTCTAATCTCCCCAGTTCCTGATCTGGCCTGTTCATCCCACCCCTGAGGGTCACAGTCCCACTGTGAACCCCAAGCAGGTTTCTGCTCAACATCTTTGCTACATGGTCCCTTTCACTCTTGCTCCAGCCCTCCACCCAGATATGCCCATTTGACATCCCATCCCTGTCCTTAAACGACTGACTATAATTGAAAAGCTAAATGGAGAGTGATCTTTGGCAGTGAACGTTTTAATATCTTCAGGATACCCTTTCCCTCTGGTAAAGCAACATCTGCTGCTGAATTACTAAGCTCTGCACATGCAGAAGGAGGCAGAGGTGGGGAGTAATGTGTTCTTTTCAAAGGGGAGAGTTCCTGGGGTAGAATTTCATACTGAGTGAACTTGCTGGCAACACCCACAGAAGTGGCACATCGGACCATTCTGCCCACGCGCGTTTTAGAAAGCAAAATGCAATCAAATGATCCTCTGTTTGACATACACAAAATACACTGTTTCAAAACACTTTCAGCATGATTTTTGTTCCTTTAGATTTCTTGTTCCCAGGATTTGGCCCCACCCATCAGGGGATTACTGATTATTCTGAGAATTGTGTCTTCTACCCTGAGTGCGATCTTCTCAGTGTGATGCGTGATGCAGGGGTGGTCACAGATGGAGCACAGGCTTCTTAATAGGAGTAGGGCTGTGGGGGTGGGGAGGTAATCCTGTCTATATTACCAACTGCTCTCCATTAGACATCATTCACAACTTTTCCTTCAAGTGTGGGAAAACTGTTTCCCTGCACCTGGCCTTGTCCAGTTCTAAAGCACAGGGTGAAGTGAGCTGAAAAAGAAGTTGCTAAGTCACCGCTGTTAAGCCTTAGCTTGCATCTGCTCTGGACAAGTTGGGAAAGCGTGAGACCTTATTGTGTCTTTTTTTTTCTTTTTTTGCTTTTAGGGCTGCACTCGTGGCATATGGAAGTTCTCAGTTTAGGGGTCAAATCAGAGCTACAGCCACCAGCCTATGCCACAGTCACAGCAACTCAGGATCCAAGCCACATCTGCAGCCCACATCACAGCTCACGGCAATGCCGGATCCTTAACCTACTGAGCGAGGCCAGGGATCAAACCCGCAACCTCATGGTTACTAATTGGATTTGTTTCCACTGCGCCACAATGGGAACTCCCTTCCTGTGTCTCTTATAAGCACTTTTTTTGTTTCCAGAGCATAAGAAATTCAATCTAAGCTATTCAGAATTCTGAAAACCATAGAGTTTCTCTTCCTTCTTAAAACAAAATTTCTTCTTCATCTAAGACATATTAAATACACAGGTTTTTGTCTTTTTGCCTTTTATGTACAGCCGCACCCGAGGCATATGGAAGTTCCCAGGCTAGGGGTCTAATCGGAGCTGTAGCCGCCTGCCTACACCACAGCCACAGCAACGCCAGGTCTGAGCCGTGTCTGCAACCTACACCACAGCTCACGGCAACGCCAGATCCTTAACCCACTGAGCAAGGCCAGGGATCGAACCTGCAACCTCATGGTTCCTTGTTGGATTCGTTAACCACTGAGCCATGATGGGAACTCCTACACAAGTTTTTTTTAAAAGGAAAATTATTTTCTAGAGATGAATGGATTTGTTTTTGCATTTGTTATCCTTAGTGTTTTAGGTGCATATCAACATGAGTGCATGCAACCTCAGTTCACTATGCAGGAGGCTTTTCAGTGATTTTTGAAAGCTTGGGCAGTTCATCATTTCCCTTCCATAATCCTCTTTTACCAATTTAAGTATTTTCTCTAGAATATTTTAAGGAAGAAAATGTATAGAAACTTTTCTATTCACATCACATGTCAGCCCTGTTGTGGCATGAGGTTTAACTCTTGAACAGGAGCCCTTTGATAGCTCAAAATGTGATGTTCAGCAATTATTGCTTTTTGAGAACTCCAAGAACACCCAGCATTGCAGTTTTTGAAACAATCGTCTCTTTTCTTTGTTTCTCATCTCATTTGGCTCCTATAGAGACATGAGACAGGCCCTGTTTCTGTTTAAGTAGAACAACTGACATTTATGGCCCAGCTGGAGGAGAGAGGTGGTTTGACTGATCCATTTTTTTTTTCCAGCTAAAAATGTGATATGGGTTTGATATATGTTTATTTAATCTTAATTCAGGCTCCTCTATAAAAATCCTGGTGGGAGAAAGAAAGCGAAGCTTCAGCATATGTGTTGAACTTGGAATAAGAAACTTTAATCCTTAGAAAATCAGTATTGTATCATTTGCAGATTGCAACTAATCACAGTATATTCAGACAGTGGCAGGAACATTTTATTACCAATTTTAATATTCAGTTCACATAATCATTCATTAAGGTGACCTTTTGAATGCATATTTTCTCTAAATTTTCTTTAGGCCTATATTTATTTTATTTGACTGAAACTCTAGTGGCCTATGAAGTGAACCAGATGTTTTCCATTTACAGAAGGTGCACCTGATAGAGCTTTAGCAGGTTTGCTGGTTACCAGCTGTTAGCTTGTATTCTCAGCATCAGTATGTATTTTAACTGCGGAGGACAAATAAAAAGCTTCATTTATTGGGCACTTATGTGCTGGGCCCCCTGCTCCATTCTTCAGGTTCATTAGTTGATTTACCACTTAGATGATCTTATGGGGCAGGTTTTCTTACTAGTGCACAACTTATTGAGGAGAAAACAGAAGATCAGAAAAGATAAATAACTTCTCCAAAGTCACAGAGATAGAAATTAGGAAGCAAAACTGGAATGTCCAACTATAAATCATTATTACACTGAATGCCTTTGACCCAAATGTCAGTTGGGCCCCTCCTGCCACTTCAGATATGAATAAACAAGAAACACACCCCCATCCAAAAATGTGAAGAATGTCCAATAGCATTTTGCAAGTTCCTGGAACCGTATCTTTTTTGGGGGTTCAGCTTTGTGATTGACTCATCTGTGCCTCATCTTCCTTAGCCGTAACATGGAGATACAAAAGGTACCTACTGGAGTTCCCATGTGACAAGGTAGAAATGAACCTGACGAGTATCCATGAGGATGTGGGTTCAGTCCCTGGCCTTCCTCAGTAGGATCTGTTGCTGTGAGCTGTGGTGTGGGTTGCAGGCATGGCTCAGATCCTGTGTTGCTGTGGCTGGCAGCTGTAATTCTGATTTGATCCCCTAGGCTGGGAACTTCCATATGTCATGATTTAGTCCTAAAAAAAAAGAAAAAAAAGAAGAAAGGTTCCTACCTTGCAGGGTGGTTGTGAGGATGGAACTATATGCCAGCACATAGTAATTCTCAGGGTCTAGAGATTACTATGGATGTTACCTCTGGACTTGGGCTCCTTCTTCTGCTAAATAAATTCAGTCTGTGGAGGGTCTCATCCTTGGCTACCTGGGGCCTACTCCCATATCGATCTCAACATAAGACTCAGTCCTTTTGGTTTCAATATAGCTACACCTCCTTCTCCAAACCCATGTGTCTGTGTTTTGTAAACTTTACCGAGGGCTCTGAGGGAAGCCTGGGGAAATTTTTACATCTTCACTTCTCAGAAAAGCATTTAAGCTCACTTGATAGTGATGCACTTTTTATTCGAAGTCCATACTGTTCCTGTCATAATTGTTGTTGCCTTGTCTCCTGTTAATCCCTGTTCTCACAGCCTCACACTTCCCTTACTAAGATCTTTTCATTATGAAATAACTACCTAGACAGAATCCTGGAGCTGGCTGTTAGATAATTTCTTTTTTGACTCTGATACTGATTTTAAGGAAAAGAAGCCTTTTGTTGGTCTTCTTTTTTCTCCCTCCCTCCCTTCCTTCCTCTGTCTGCCTATTTCTGTGTTACTAAACATAAGAAAAGTACTGAATTTACTGGTTAGGTATTTTCTAGTATCAAGAAAAAAATGTGTCTTTAAATGCTATTTTGACCCTTTCCAGTGCTATTGAATTTTCAGAGAATCTTTCCTTTTTCTCCCAGTTACCTCTTAGAATAGTTCACTGGTCATGCTCACCTCCTTGCTCTCACACAGACTGAGTGTGGAGCGCCTGGGGAGCTGTTATCTGAGAGCAAGCTACCCCACTGCTTTACCCAGGGTGCCATCTTCCATCTTGGCAGGACAGTTGTCCTGAGCTGTGCTGCCTCTGGACTGCCTCTCTCTCCTCAAAGTAGGAGCTCACTTCCTCATGGAAGCAAAGCAGGGAACAAACAAAAGGTAGTAAGTGGCTATAGGAGAAAAAAGCCTGGGCAAAAAGAAAGTACATGACCCAAGCTGGACTGACCCAGCAGAGGTTGTTAATATGAAGTGTGTGTATGTGTGAGTGTGTGAATATATACAAATATGTAATTATTTATATAATTATTTTTCTGATTATATATTTAATGCTTATAAAATAATTTTGCTCAGGAAATTTGGAAAATATGGGAAAAACCTAAAGGAGATAAAAATATCTGTAATTTCACCACCCAGAGAAATGTCTGAAGAAGATTGCTGTGTTTCTTTCCAATTGTCTTTCTATGACTATACACATGCTACTTATATAACAGATACTTTAGGTCAGAAATGACCATATGCTTAGTCATTTTCGGTAACCTGTTTTAGGCTAAATTAGAATACGTATGTTTTTTACCTGACACAGGGAACTTACTCCCTGGCCCTCTGATCTTCACAATGTTCTCAGATCCTAGGCACCTTTCCAGTGAGCTCATCATTTAATCTACTCAGCTTAGTCACATGCCTCTCAACATTTGCATTTCTGCTCATTCTCTTGCAGAATGCTTTCCTGACCCTTTGGTTAAATCTAAATAGCCTCAATTCTCTTTACCTTGGCTGGCCCCATCTGGAGCATCTCAGGCAGGAGTACCTACCTACACATAAAAGGTTTTACACGTGGTTGAGCTGCAGAAGACATCTGTTCCTTCACAGGTGCCTGTGAAATGGATCATTTCAGCCTTCTGAAGCAAAGCTTATACTCAGAGGTATAAGCCTAGGTTCAGGTCCATTTCTCCAGACACAGTTTTATCATCTACAAATTGGGATATTAAAAGTGAGCACTTGACTCAGGATTATTCTGATGATTCAGTGACATAACTCAGGAAATGTGCTCAGCCCAGCACACATGGTGTGGAGAGTACTCAACTTATGAATATAATGGTTCACCAACCACAAGATTGTAGAACAAGATCTTCAAGGGACATTTTCCCAAGGTGAGCCATATAAGGTGGAACTTTGCTACAAACAGTACCTGACATGGGAGGTTAGTTGAAATGAGAGTAATAGAGGAATACAGTAGTGGCAGTGGCTACTGGAGTACTTCCTACATTGCTAGCACTTCGCAGGTTTCGTTTACTTTTTGCTGCAATCCTAGGAAGTAGATACTACCACTTTGTCCATTAGAATATTTGAAATCCCAAAGCAGGCTGGCTTAAATGATGAGAAAATTCATGCTCTCTCTTGACAGGAAGTCCAGGATTAAAGAGGTCTGCAGTTTTGGTTGTTTCAGTGATCTAAAATGTCAAGTGCAAGCTTATTCTTTTTCTTTCATCTGCTGTCCCTACATCAGCTTCACTCTCAGGTTAAAAGCAAGATGGTGGTAGTTGTTTCATACATCATAACCAAATACAGAAAAGTCCAGAGTGAGATTGTCCCTTTGTTTGGCTCTGTCTTAGAAGTGGAACAGTTTTTCCAAATGCCTACCACAGATTTTTGATTATGCTTTAGTGTTCAGAATTTTGCCTGTTTCTGAACCAGTCATTAGAAGAGCAAATATAATTATTCTTAGATCAATTGGGTCCACTCCTGGAGTTAAGGGTGGGGTTAGCTGCCTTGAAACTCATGCCTGCATGGGATTGGGTGGGTACCTGGCAAAACTGGGGTCTTATTGAAAAGAAAGAATGGAGGCAGAGTTGGCACCCTGTAGCATCCAATTAAAGGATCATTCATAGCTTTCAGATGAGGAAACTGGCAATCATAAAGCTTTAGTCAAGTGTCTGATGTCCTGTGCCTAGCACGGGGCAGAGAGAAAATTATAATTCCTGGTTCATCTAAGTCCAGTGATTATACATCTCTAAAACAGGTAACAATATAGCTGTCCCATGTCCTTTGCAAATATTCAGACCATAGCGGTGCATCTGAGGCAAGATTCTTGTAGGAGATTGTAAAACCTTGTGGAACAACTGAAACCTACCACTTAGCAATGTGGAATGCTGAGAATGCTGTGTGTAGCCATCACGATCTGGCACAGATCCAGGAGTGAGGTGGCGCCTCTGGAGAAACAGTGGAGGTGAAAAGGCTAATCCTTCAGCAGTGACAGGCTGTACAAAGAACATGTGTAGTCTTGTGCCACAGTCCATGCTGTCAAAAGGAGAGTGAAACAGAAAGCAGTGTCCTCATCATACCTCAGTGATGTTTCCAGTGCTAGCTCCCAGGTTCTGTATTCTTCACAGATATTTACTTAGCTATTCATCGTGAAATCAAACAGAGGGAAACACCCTTCTCATCAATATGCATGGTAAGAAAGAGAATCTTGGGGAGTCAAAATTTTGCCTGAGGCCCCAGTGTTAGAACCTGAGTTCTTCCACAACCAGGTGCTCTAGCCACATTCCTATCTCTCCAGCAACTCCATCAGCTGCTCTCCCTTTCTTTGCCCATGGAATCCATCCTTGACCTCCCCCTCAATTTGTGTGCTGTCCTTGAGTCTGTCTTTAAAGGTAGGCTGAATGCCAGTGAGGTTTGGGTCTGTGTTTCAGACTTCTGTCTTTTGCGTAAACTCCAGGACTTGACCCCAGCTACCTATGGACACCTTTAATCACCTCAGAGGCTTCTCAAACTCAGTAGGTCCAGATACATTCGGATCTGCTCTACTCTCACTAAAGCCAAAATAACATTTATTTTTATTTTCCAGTCTTTCGAACTGGATACCACCATCCAGCCAATGGTGCAAGATAGAGTCCTTGGGATTATTTTGACGTTTGACTCCTAATGTCTCAGGATACCATATCCTACTATTCTACTTCTATCCAGCCATCTCCATATCTCCATCCCTATTGACTCTGCCCCAGTCCAGGCTTTCATCCTTTCATGCTTGAGCTATTTCAGTAGTCTTGGCCTGTTCTCCTCCATCAAACCCATCCTCCATGCTGCTACTGCAGGTGACACAGACAGTGTCACCCCACTTCACTGAGTAAACTCTTGATGAGTCCACCCGTGTTTACATGGTAAAATTCATACTCTTCAGAATATTATATAAGGCCCTTCACAGTCTTGTCCCAATTTGCCCCGAGAGGACTTTCTGGTCCCTAGAGAACTAACATTTCTTTTGAGACTCAGCACACAGATTTCTCCTGGATTCTTCAGATAGAATCAATAATTTCTTATTCTGTGCCCCTCCCTCCAGCATTTCGTACGTACTTTGATACAGTGCTTGTAGCATTACATTGTAATACAGATTTTCTTTATAGGCCATGACCCTTTAAACTGTGAAGATTGTGGTTTTCTTTCTCTTTCTAGCTCCCATGTAGCCAGTAGGGCCTGGAAGATAAATTTTATTGAAAATAAAATAATCTCTTTCAGCTATGTATGTATGTGAACTTTTGTGGATAAATACTAAACTAACTGATGCCTGTGTTTCAGTTGTTAACTTCTTTTTTTTCAAACCTTCACATCATTCACATAGGTAACATGTACCCTTGTAACAACTTTTATTTTGGGTAATGATCCTCACTCTTAAATAACAAGGTAGGGAGTTCCCATTGTGGCTCAGGGGAAACGAGTCTGACGAGCATCCATGAGGATGCAAAAGACCAAAAAAAAAAAAAAAATTAAAAAAACTAAACAACAAGGTAGATGATGGTGCCCTTTTGTCCTCTCTGTTCCTTGAAAATCGTACTTGTCACTTTACAGGTGTGATTTTGACATCAGGAGAGCTGTCCATTTCAAGTTGGTACTTTGTGCCAGGCCTTGTTCCTCATTGCTGTACATGTATGAAGACATTTATTTGAGTTATTTCCATAACTCAATGATCTTGGTGCTGCCGTTTCCCTGATGTACAAATGAGAACACTAAAGCACAGAGAGGTTAAGTAAATCACCTAAGATCACACCACTTAATCAATGATTGAACAGGAAGAGAACCCAAGCTGTCTTGCTCTAGAACCAGTGATCCGGACCACTCATGGGCTCTGGAACCATTAACACAGGCCTTATTTACATCTTATAATCACGAGTAATCATTTGTTTTACTAAAGATATACACTCGAATTAAAATCTCAAATGTTCAGCAGCAAATATGAGTATGTTTAATTTTCCTACTTCTGGTATCATTTAGCCGGGACTCAGTGCTAACCTACACCCTCTTCTGCTCATACTTGGGAACAAGATGTTCATCCCACACTTGCTTAAACAAATGATTATTCCTCAAAAAAGATAGGTAATAAGAGATCTGAGTCATTAACTTGCTAAAATGTTTCCCCATTGTGCCCTTTAGATCTTTTTTCTCTTTCATCCTTGTAATAACACACCCATATTTGTCCTACGAACCCTGATAAATAACAGAAAATCTTGCTACACACTGGAAATTTATTGACTTGGACCTTGAAGAAGAAAGTAAAGTGAATATTCCCCCAATCAGCAGGCATTAAAGGAGGAGGGCCTAATTACTCTGCTAGAATTTGAACCTGAGGCTCTGGGGTATCTAGCGTCTCAAACCTCAAGCTGAAAATTATTAAACTTTCAGCTCTCTGTGTTTGGTGTGTGTGTGTGTGTGTAGGTGGGGGGGTAGAGCAGGTAGTGTAAAGGAGAAGATTAAAATCCACTTTTTTTTTTGGTTCGTTTTTTAGGGCTGCACCTGCCACATATGGAAGTTCATAGGCAGGGGCCAAATCAGAACTACAGCTGCTCGCCTACACCACAACCACGGTAACACGGGATCCGAGCCGCATCTGCGACCTATACCACAGCTAATGGCAACACTGGATCACCATCCCACTGAGCGAGGCCAGCAGTTGAACCTGCATCCTCATGGATACTAGTCAGATTCCTTTCTGCTTTGCCAGAATAGGAACTCCCCAAATGCACTTTCAACATCATGGTCAACCATCATTCTGCTTACACTTTGGAGAGAAGAGTAAGGATCCTGTCCCTCCATATACAGCATAAGCTGCCCTAGAGGTCTTACTCTGCCACTCTCTCTGTCTCTTTCTGCTCCCTTTCTCTCCTCTCTTCCTTTCTCCCTCCCTCCCACTTTCCCTCTATGTGTGTGTAATTATCTCACTGTTCTTTCCTAGTTAGTGCTATTGAAGAATCAGTTTGCTGTTCCTTTACATTTGTCTTGGATCCTTTTGTGCCTTTGTGTGACTTCTCCTCACCTCTCATTTTGGCCTCTGCTTATTTTCTCACCACACTACCTGTTTAGGATACAGTGTTCCATCTAAAATATGCGCTGAGCACTAGCTTTGGGACAGGCTCCCTCTGCAGATGAGGAAGTCTTGTTTCCCCAGGCCAACCCTCCAAGCCTCCTTCTCTGTACAGGGGTGACCATGCCCTTTCTTGTTTTGTGGGTTTGCATTTTTACCTGTAATTGAATCTCACTGCCTAAAATGAGTGATACTCTGTGAGGGTTGCTCCTGAGAAGTGGGACAAGGCATGGGGATGGAAGAAGTCATCAATGTGTAGGGCTAGACCAACCACGGGGCCTGATTTGTTCAGATTATAAGAGACAAACTCCATGGAGCATTTGGAAGAGACTTTGGCAGAGCTAGGCAGTAACCTAGCTCTAATCTTTCCCTTCTTTTAATTGTTCCCTAACATTGTTCTTCCCTAAAACTTAAGACCTGCCCAGGCTTCCCTGGTGGAAGAGGTGATTTGGGGTGCTGCAGGGAGAAAGATGGAATTCGAAATGTGTGCACTCACCCTCATCAGAATCCACTTGTAATATTGTTTGCTGGATTCTGCATTGATAAGCTTTCCTTTTACTAGGCATCACGATTAATATTGGGGTACTTAAGCTCATTCTGTCTCTTCTAGGCAGAGAGGGATGGGGGCAAATAAAAACGACACACGTACAAATCTCTAATGATTTACTGTTCTGTGGAGCATGACAGGGAAGGGACGCCATGTTTTGGAATTCCCAGCCTGATGGACATGTGTTTCTCATGTGCCAAATTGCACCAGCCTTCCCTATCTGGTTCAGGGCTGTTGAGTAATTCTGAGTGTTGGGAGGCCTTTCCAGTGCTGCCCTCAAGAGAGAAAAATCCTGCTGCAGGCTAACTCTCTACGATTGGAAAATGGAGCTTCACTGGCCCAGGGAATGATTCATTTCCTGTCATTAACAGAGTGAAAATGATGTAGTTCGCAGGGTTCTTTAAGCTGGGAAAGTACATTATCCTAAATACTCAATTTCCTGATGGATGGCATCAGCTCTTCTAATTTCCTTTCTGCTTTTGGATATTTCCAGATTCTGGAGGCTGTTTGGAACATGTGCTAAGTGCCCCAGGTGCTCAGTGTGCCATAAGGGGAGAGAGAGGAGATTACACTAACTCTGCCCTAGGATAAAATAGTGCCATCTGCTTTCTCCTGAATGATGTATTGCTGTTTAATCCTCAAGTTGCTATAGAACCTTTCTAAATATTTAGATGTTGGATCTCAGGATAGAACTTTCATGTTCAGGCTCAGTTGGGCATAAATCAGCTAAAACAAAACAAACAAACCAGAAACCAGAACCCAACCTCCCACTGAAATTTGTAGTGGGTAATATTTGTAGATAATCCCTTCTTTGTGTTATTTTATCTAGAAAAACAAGTTGGCATTAAATAGTCTATTTAGTTCACTTATTGACATTGTAGGTTTATATAATCATAGGTTTGAATTTATAGAATACTCCTTTTTAAGGAGCTCAAAGAATTTAATCCTCTTTCCTCTTTGTTTTTGGAATTCCCTCAGGAGAAACAAGGTAACTAAATTTCCCTTCTACCTGGTGCCAGAGGGCCTAGACTCAAGGAGATGTCAAGTGAATTGCTTAGAGTCACACAGCTAGGGTTGGTATCTGGTGTAAAAACTAGCCTGCTCCCTCACTTACTGTTTAGTGCTGCCCACACTTGACGTTGATTATGCATCTCAAGTGACAATTTCTGTGTATGGGATAACTGAAAAATATACCTCAGGCTGCAGACTTGTCTATGCCTGGGGCATGAGAAATGATTCACCAGCACTAGAGCTTTGTTTGTCTGGCATTATTATGCTATTTCCCAAGTGAGAAAACTGAGGTTTATGGTTACATAGCTGGCAGAGATAGTGATAGTGTTTGAACCCCTATCTATCCAAGTCTACTGTATTGGCTGCCTGTGGAACATATAAAAGCAAAGATACATGAACATGAAGTGAATACAGCGGGCAGTGGGGTTCATTGACATCTGGCATGTCAGTATTGCGAAAGAAGCTTAAGAGTAAACATTTTAGATAAAATTTAATTTGCTAGTTCCTGGTTGCAATAAAATTGTGAGTACGTGTTTCTCTCTGGCCAGAGCCAATATTCGAAAAGAAATTCTGAGGGTTATTGAAAACGGGGTTTTTCTGTGAGTGGGTGAAAGAAAGGAGTGTGCAGGGAAAGGAGGGTTAGTTGAAGAGGACCTTCCCACAGTGTGGCTCTGGAGAGGTGTGATTTTGGACCAGGACACTGGGCAGAAAGAGAAGGGTCACTAAAGGGAACCATTAATAGGATGTGATTATCCCCAGGCCCTCCTCAGCTGTCAGAAAAATAGCAATACCACCTAAATTCCAGAATCCCGGAGCGGGGCTGAAAACCAGAGAGAGAAGAGAAGGGCTTCAAACACACCAAACAGGGGAAAGGAGAGAGTTACTGCTGGCTCAGGCCCTCTTTGCTGCCCTAGGAAAACTCTAGCTTGGGACTCAAAGTACCCCCTGGTATTGAAGTTGCTTGGGATTTCTTAAAACTCAAGTACTACAGTCTTTCCCTAGACTTACTGAATCAGAAATGCTAGGGTGCGGCTCAACAGTCAGGATTCAGCAGGTGGTCTGGGTTTTGGAGAAGCACTGCTCTAAGAAGCATTGGCTTTCAGACATATAGAGCCATCTAGGTGACCTCTAGTAACAGTGAGAGAGAAGCTTGTCAAAGGTTCCACTTTACGTTTATTAATGTAATTGTTTGATTATTAGTCATGTGCTATACTGGACTGTAAGTTCAGACTGTGTGCCAGAAATGGCTAGATGCTTACCAAATTTGTTTATTCCTCTGGACACTCAGGAAGACTACATTTCCCAGCCTGCCTTGCAGTTAGACTGGCCATGTGATTGGGTTCTGGCCCGTGGAATATCATGAAGTGTAATCTTTGTCAAAGCCTGGGTCCTGACAGGTATACTGCCAGCCTTTATGGGGCTATGAGAACTAGACTTAATTGTATTAACTAATTAAGATTTTAGAGTATTTCTCACAGCAGCTTCTATTAACTACTCTGATTCATACAAACTGTAAGTGAAAAGAACGTACAGACCAGCCCCGTTTTTTGCTCATGATTAGACCCTGGGGTGGTATTTGAAATGTTAATAGATGCCAGCGCTCTGGGACCAACCACTCTACAGGGACACTGAGTGTAGTGCTGAGTATAGTCCTGGAGGCACTTTGCATTTCCAGATGTTCACCCATTAGCTGAGGGATTTGAGGGAACTCCAGTGGTTCCAGATGGGATGGGACATTGGCTGGGGCAATATGGAAGAACTTCAATATTTTAACAGCTCACACAGTTATAGTGGTGCATGCCAATTATATCACTAATGCTTAGAACAATCCTGGCACAAGTAGGTATCCAACAAAATTGTTTTTGAGTTGTTATCAGCTAATTTGAATATAACATGGTTAGAGTCCTTACTGGTCATTGAAGATACAAATTGCTGACATCTGTTTCAAGTCCCTCCTGGTGTAAATAGTCCACAGAATCTAGAGCCATCCGTGAGGGCTCCATTTTATCTATTTCTTTGCCCCTAAGAGATGGTTGAGGACCTCCTATTAGAGTTGTGTCCTCAACCTTTGCTGGGTTTCTAAATCCTTTGTTATTTAATGAAATTTTTGAGCTTCCTTCCTAAGGGAGTGCACATACAAACCTAAATGCAAGGATGTGGATACCAGTTTAGGGGTTCATGTGTCCTTAGAGGTCTACCTCCAGGAATTAAGTGTAAAACATGGAGGGAAGCAGTTCCTAAGAGTGGCTAGGTGGGGGCCAGGACCTACTTGCCTTTGAGCAAAGAGTACCTGTAACTCATAAAAACAGGGCTTGGGAGGATTCTGCAGCATCTAGAACTTTCATGATGTTCTGTTTTTTCAGTTCCTGTCTTCATGCCTGTAGTGATTATCAACATAAACTTTTAAAAAACAAAAAAAGGGTTTGTGCCTTTATAGAGAAATGGAAAGTAGCATTCGTGTCATAATTTGTAAATTGGGTTTGATTTACACAATAGGGTAGTATATAAAAACCTGCACATTTTGACCATGCGTTTCCTTCTTAGTCTTAGTTTCGTTTAAGAGAAACAAGAGGTTCTTCACGCTGCCAGAGCCTGTTTATTTTAACACCCACCACAGGGGAACCCGCCTTCCTGTTCCCCCACTGGATATAAAAGCTGTTAGGTGGTGAATCCTACAGATCTAAAGGGAGGAATTTCTGGCGGATGGGAGGTTGAATGATTCACTTCCTGATGTTAGTACAGTGAGAAAAATTTCATTCATAAATGATTTCTCACTTGTAGCAACTTTAGTAGGTTTTTATTGCTGAATCATTCTAGACCCTGATGAGTCTTTGGCATGGTCTGGAGGAATATGAGGACACTTGTTATTCCACAATGCAGGGGCCACTCCAGGGACCACGGATAGACAGTCATAGTGAAGCAGAGGTCAGTGTGGCGCTAGACAAAATGAAGTGGCTTTTTTTCCTTTTTTTTAAGGAAATGTGGACTCAAAATTAACTCCCACCAAGATTAAAAAAATGCTGTGGCTGCCTAGCCCTGTTGCTATCAAATGAACCTTCATTTTCTCACATCTGAGAGTTGAGTATTTTAGGCAGAGGGATTTAGAGAGTTTCTGCAATTTGCTGTTGAACCTGAAGTCCTCAAAGGTGAAGACACTTGCTGAAGGTTGGTGGCTGGTACAGGGCATGGTGATGCTTCTGCTTGGCTGGAGCAGGTCTGGTGAGAATAAAGCCAAAAATTGGCCAAAGGAAAAGATGGTGGCAGGTTTGGAAAGGGCCAGGAAGAAAATTTGTATTCAATTCTGTGAGTCATAAAATAGTACTCAAAATCTTTGAGTGTGAGAGTGAGGAAACCAGCACCAGGATTTGTCCAGGAGATAAGCCAGGAATGGGATGGGTTGGGCACATTCAGTTGGTGTGTTGAAACAGGTCACCTACTTAGTAATTTTGCTTTGGACCTTCCATGAGTTTGCTCCTCAATCCCATGGTAATCTTCACCCTTGCATCCAGAGGAGTCCCATACTCACATGGTAGTCTGGCGAGACTGAGCCAAGGGTGGAGGGCAATCAGGCGATGGGAACATGATGCCAGAAAAGAGGTAAAGTAGAGGTCAGGGGTGAGGTTCTAAACAAAGCTGGAAACATAGGAAATGTCAAAGGTCACAGAATCAGGGTCAGTCAGGAGCTGAGGAGCTTGTGGGATTTGGAGATCCTAAGTGTAGTTCACTAAGGCCAAGACAGGAGGGCAGAGCACCGATATTCAGAGAGAGAACCAACACATGTTGGGCCTGTGAGGCAGGCCCTGTGCTTCACACCTCTTGGCTCATTGTAGTCCTGCAGCAGCCCCATTGCTATGGAACTGGCTCAGAGAGGTTCGCTTACACCAAATCACACATCTTGACTCTGACAACACTGGAGCAAGGACTTGGTCTTGGATCTGTTTAGTGACTATCTGGGAACTGAGGTGGAGCTGGCCAGGGGAGGAAACTTTGGTTCTCATCCTGGTGTAACAGGAACTGGTGGCTGGTCTTTCCTTCAGGTACAAGCCCAAATGATTGTAAATGACAACCGCATAGATCCCAGAGGAGCCAAGACTAGGAAAGATGGGGAGGTGTCTGCTTTCTTTTCACCTAGCATGGCTTGAGGCTGGGCTCCCTTCCCCCTCACCGAGATCCCTACTGTTCTTCAAGGTGTATGGGTTCCTTTGTTCCTCAGCAGGAAAGGAGGAGACAGCAGACAATTGGTAGGTCCCTGGTCAGGAGAGCATCCATTTCTGGGGAACCTTTTGTACTTCACTATGGACCACTTAGAAAGATGGCTGATAAGAGTAGTATGAGTTCTAGGGTCAGAATATCCAAGTTTTATCTGGTTCTATCACTAAATAAATACGTGGCCTTGGGCAAGTTATTTGCTTTCCCTGAGCCTCAGGGTGCAAATCTCCAAAATGAGCTAGTACTATTAGTTTCCCTTTCATGCATTTGCTTTTAGGATGGACTGAGGTGCTATAGGAAGAGGAATAGATTAGTGCCCAACATAGAGTAAACTCAAAAACATTAGCTGAGGCCACGATGGTGGCGATAGTCCGTACCAGTAACCCTCTACTATGCATTTTCACATTAGTGAAGAGTCATCTCTCAGCTTTACTTGGGAGGTAAAGCTTTACCTGAAGAGGGATATGCTGGTGGTGGTTGACCTTATAAAGAGAGTGTTGGTGGGCTGCCTGGAAGAGGGAGGGTGAACCACTCCTGAATAATTACTTCTCTGCTGGCGAAACCAATGCTCTTTGGATGACTCAGTGGAGGAATTGAGCTGTGCAGTAGTAGATGAGGGTGAATTTGAACCCCAGCTGAGAAACTGGTAAAACTGCAGACTAGGTGCCAGCAGTGAAGGTGGCAATGAAGGGGTGAGGTGGAGGGAGAAAAGAGGAGAGGGGGCAGTGGGAGTGATAACCATCAGCTAGGAACTGAACCAGAACCTCAACTCAAAGAGGAGACAGCTCATGAATCGGCATTAAAAGTCCCTCATAAAGGCCATATGTGCAGCCCCATGAAAAAGTTTATCCCCCAGATGTGACATTTTAATATGATCAGAACAGGCTTTGACAAAGTTGAGCCAGATGGGGTGGGGGTGAGGTGATCTGTTGACTCCTGCAGATCCATTGTGAGGTGAAGAAAACGTACAGGAATTCTCTCAAAAGCCTCGGCAGGCCAGTAATTGCAGATTTCGTGTAGTTCTAATGAGAAAGCATTTTAGTGTGGCAAAGACATCTGTGCTGTGTGTCCCCAAAGCCCAGTGGTTATTTGTCTGCTTGGCTTTTGAACTCTGAGAAGTGGCACAGCAATCTCCAGTAATCACAGGAGATTTCAGATCACCAATGGAGTTTATACCAGAAACATCTTAGCACGGGGCTTAAGAAAACCTCACATTCTAATTATGTGCTAAAAAAGGTCATTGGATGGAATTTCCTTAAGAAGGATTCCAGTGTTTCATACAAAGAGGCCAGCAGGCTGAAGCCATTTTGACATCCTGCGCATAAAGCCATCTTTTTACACAATTTTCATGGAAAAGTGGTGAAGAATTCTGTAGCCATTAAATCTATTTGATTTTGTTATGTTGCTCCTTCTAGTGGGGGTGGGGGGTTGGGAAAGAGGATTCTAAAAGAGTGATGTATGTAGAAGAAGCAGGCAGATTGTGAAGATTTAAAAACAACACACATTTTTGGGGTTCATGTGACTAGAGCTCTATTTGGTGATTTCTTTGAAGTGCTGGGTCCTTTGACTGAATTTTCAAACCCATATCGCTGCGGCCTTTGGGAACAGAGCCCCAAACCCCTGCCATGATTTATGCCAGGGCAAAAGAGAACAGAAGGTAATTCTGTTCCTCAGTATTCACGCTGCGTTTGGATTAGAGTGAGCGCTTACTTGAGAGGGTGTGGACCAGGGTGTATGTTTGTGGTGATTTTCTGTGTCTTACGCCAGATGCAGCAACAGTGTAAGGATCACCAGGTTGCAGGAGCTCACTGCAGCCAGCAGAGGCAGTAGATGAAAAACTTTAGAGGGGCTGCAGGAGCCTGAGGTCCAGGCAGGCAGCAAATCTGTATATACCTAGTTCTAAGGCAAGGTCTAACTGGTCTGAGCCTGTGGATGGATGTTATTTCAGTATATATTGTCCTAGGGGATGTCTAGGACTGAGTTTACCTGTTTAGACTGCCTTCCTCGGCGTAAGAACATGTCTGGGAGGTTTGAAATGAGCCGATTCTGTGTCAGAGTCAAGACTTTTTCTGGAGCCAGTTCATCATTGAAGCTGTCTTCTAAAATAATAGGACTTCCTACCAACTAGATATTTAGATACACTTTAGGGTTCTTATTCATGATAGGATAAGCCCTCTTAGACCTGGAGCCCAAAGCCCTGAAAGCCCAGGGAACTAACTACCAGCTTTCAGCTTGCCAGTCTTCTGCTTCAGCCAGCTGTCCTTTCTCCTACTGTTGACTGTGATCATCAGCGACTGCCTGTTGGGTATTTCTCTCCTCATCAAGTTCTCTGGGTACTTTATTCCTAATAGTGCCCCAGCTTTTCTAGGATGAAAAATTAAAGGCCTCTTTGGTCCTATGGAGGATTTTTCTGTTGGCTTGTGCAGCCTATTAGAGTGTAGAAAAACATGGTTTTGCTTTGTAAGTGCAGTTTCCCAAGTGCATTTAGCTCTTCTCTCTCCTGGGTACATGTGTAGGCTGCATATCATATCCCCTGAATAGTCCTGTGAGTGGATTGTGAGCAGAGTGGCAATCAGCACCTCTGAGTTAGACTATCTCATTGCCAGTTCGAGACGCTCCAGAGCTCTCCCTTCCCTTTGGGGAGCACTCGAGATGTTGACTTGACTGTGATAAAGAGACCCTTTCTCTTGACCTATGATAAGCAACCCACGTTGCTTTTAGGTTACAGATATTTGGGAGTTATTTGTATGGCCACATCACCTGGCCTATCCTGACTGATTTTTAGGCAGGTACGTCTAATGAGAATTCAGGGTCTTCTTTTCCTGTTGTGGCATAGCCTACTGTGATTTAGAGATTCTGGAAAGGCTGTTCTGCCTCTGAGCTTGCCACACCTACCTGAAGCCCTGTGACTTAATGCAGATCACTCTGTTTTTGTGAGTCTTTGCTCTCTAACTGTAAAATAAGGGGTTGGATGAGATGACCTCCAGGGCCACAGTTGGTCTCTACTGTGTGTCTCAATGGTCACTTGGTCTCCTAGGCACCTATTCTGGTTAGGCTAACAGCCTTAAATGGACTTGGAGTTCATGGATCTTTCTCTAAAGCCACAAATGCTTCTACCCATTCTATCTCCAAGATCTTTGGTATTTTATTCTTTTTACTTTCATCACTCAGCCAAAAGGAGCTCAGTTGTCATCTCCCCAGAGAGGACTCCCTTGAAACTGAGTATCACACAAGTCACTCACTCTCATATCACCAAGGTGCCAATAGTGCTTGCAGTGGTCACATCTATTTATTGTTTTCTGTCTATTTCCCCCTTCTAGAAAGTAAACTGCTCTGGAGCAAGGACTTAGTTTTTTTCTTTTGTTTCTCTGTCCCTTTGCATGTAAAGCTGAGCCTGACACACAAGGCCCTCAGGTCTGCTGGTTGAATTATAGCCTCCTATGCTAGGGTCTGTGGAAGCAAAAGGGAACAGAGACTTGAGCCATACACAAGCAGCCCCTGGTTTCACAGTAAGCAAGCTTCTGCCCACGTGCCTACCCTTCTGGACAGAGTGTGTAGGCAAGAACTGGTTTGTTGTGAGCCTAATCAAAATGGAGGCATTTCCCCTGGTAATTATTCCTACAGCTGGAGAATAAAACTCAAGAAATACATTATTATAAAGTTTGTGGATTTTCTAGCAACAAATGCACAGTCTTGTCTGTGAGGAGCAGGGCAGCAAGTGGGAGACAGGAAGAGCTTTCCAAGGATCCCAGGAACACTGGCAGCCCTGTGGTTCTCTGCCTCCGGCTGCAGATGAATTTGAGTGAATACTGCTTTATTTATTTGCTTAAAATGATGACAGTGAAAAGCTATTTAAGAGATATCTCCATTCCCAAGACTCCCACTGTATACACTTGGTAGTGAATTTCCAAGGGGATGCATAAACATCGGTTTTATGAAATCTTGGTCTTCTTTTCATGATCCATTATCCCTTTACAAATAAATATATCTTCGGCATATATCCAGACAAAACTTTCCTGGAAAAAGACACATGCACCCATATGTTCATTACAGCACTATTCGCAGTAGCCAAGATGTGGAAACAACCCAAATGTCCATCAACAGATGATTGGATTAGGAAGATGTGGTATATATATACAGTGGAATACTACTCAGCCATAAAAAGGAATAAAATAATGCCATTTGCAGCAACATGGATGGAGCTATAGACTCTCATACTGAGTGAAGTAAGTCGGAAAGAGAAAGAGAAATACCATGTGATATCACTTATATCTGGAATCCAGTATACTGCACAAATGAACCTTTCCACAGAAAAGAATATCATGGACTTGGAGAACAGAGTTGTGGTTGCCAAGGGAGAGGGGGAGGGAGTGGGATGGTCTGGGAGTCTGGGGTTAATAGATGCAGACTGTTGCCTTTGGAATGGATAGGCAATGAGATCCTGCTGTAGAGCACTAGGAATGATGTCTAATCACTTGTGATGAGTCTACACATGTATGTGTAACTGGGTTACCACGCTGTACAATAGAAAATTGACAGAGCACTGTAAACCAGCTATAAGGGAAAAAATAAAAATCATCATATAGAAAAAATAAAATTACAGCTTTTGCCATAAAAAATTAAAAAAATTAAAAAATGAGAAAAGGACACAATGAACTTCTTTGCAGAACAGATCCTGACTCACTGACTTTGAAAACCTTTTGGTTTCCAAATGAGATACGTTGCAGGTTGGGGGATGCGTTGAGTGTTTGGGATGGAAATGCTATAAAATTGGGTTGTGATGATTGCTGTACAACTATAAATGTAATAAAATTCATTAAAAATTAAAAAAAATATATATACATAAATTTTTGGATTGTTCTTTCTAGTTATGTGAAAAATGTCATGGGTAATTTGATAGGGATTGCATTGAATCTGTATATTGCTTTGGGTAGTATGGCCATTTTAACAATATTAATTCTTCCAATCCAGGAGCATGGACTGTCTTTTCATTTCTTTGAATCCTCTTTAATTTCCTCAATTGATGTTTTATAGTTCTCAGTGTATAAGTCTTTCACCTCCTTAGTCAGGTTTATTTCTAGGTATTTAATTTTTTTGGGTGCAATGTTAAAAGGTATTGTATTTTTATATCCCTTTCGTAACATTTCTTTACTAGTATATAGAAATGCAACTGATTTCTGAATGTTAATCTTAATATCCTGCTACTTTGCTGAATTCGTTGATCAGTTAAAGTAGTTTTTGTGTGGAGTCCTTAGGGTTTTCCATATGTAGTATCATGTCATCTGCATACAGTAACAATTTTACCTCTCTTCCAATTTGTCCAATTTTTATTTCTTTGGTTTGTCTGATTGCTGTGGCTAGGACTTCTAATACTATGTTGAATTAAAGTGGTGAGAGCGGGCAACCTTGTCTTGTTACAGATTTTAGCAAGAAGGCTTTCAGCTTTTCTCCACTGAGTATTATATTGGCTGTGGGTTTGTCATAAAGGGCTTTTATTATGTTAAGGTATGTTCCTTCCTTCTATACCCACTTTGGTAAGATGAATGTTGGATTTTGTCAAATGATTTTTCTGCATCTATTGAGATGACCATGTGGTTTTTGACTCTGCTTTTGTCATTGTGGTACATGACATCAGTTGATTTGCATATGCTGAACTATCCTTGTGAACTTGTGATGAATCCCACTTGGTTGTGGTGTATTTTTTTTTTTTAATGTTGTTGGATTTGGTTAGCTAAAATTTTGTTGATAATTTTTGCATTTATATTCATCAAAGATACTGGCCTATACATTTCTTTTTTGGTAGTATCTTTGGTTTTGGCATTGGGATGATGGTGGTTTCATAGAATTTCTTTGGGAATATTTGTTGTTATTCAACCTTTTGGAAAAGTTTAAGAAGTATGGGTATAAATTCTTTGTATGTTTGGTAGAATTAGCAGGTGAAGCCATCTGGTCCTGAACTTTTGTTGTAGGAAGTGTTTTTTATGATGTATTCAATTTCATTTCTAGTGATATGTCTGTTCAATTAATCTGTTTCTTCTTGACTCAGTTTTGGCAGCCTGTATGTCTCTAGTAAGTTGTCCATTTCTTATTGGTTGTCAGATTTGTTGGCATATAATTGTTCATAGTGTTCTCTTATGATTTTTGTTTTTTTTTTCTACAGTATCCATTGAGATTTCTCATTTTTTCATTTATTTTGTTTATTTGAATTCTTTCTTTCCTCCTCTTGGTGAGTCTGGCCAGAGGTTTGTCAATTTTGTTTACCCTTTCAAAGAACCAGCTCTTGGTTTTATTGATTTTTTTTTTCTATTTTTGTTTTGAATCCCTATTTCATTGATTTCCTCTGTGATCTATATGGAACCATAAAAGACCCAGAATTGCCAAAGCAATCCTGAGGGGAAAAAAAAAAAAAAAACAAGCAGGAAGCATAACTCTACCAGACTTAAGACAATATTACAAAACTACAGAAATCAAGACAGTGTGGTACTGGTACAAAAACAGACAGACCAATGGAACAGAACAGAGAACCCAAATAAACCCAGACACCTGTGGTCAATTAATCTTGGACAAAAGAGGCAAGGATATAAAATGGGAAAGAGTCTCTTCAGCAAGTGGTACTGGTAAAACTGGACAGCTGCATGTAAATCAATTAAACTAGAACACACCCTCACACAATGCACAAAAATAAACTCAGAATGGCTGAAAGACTTAAATATCACAAAAGACACCGTCAAATTCATTGAAAGAACATAGGCAAAACATTCTTTGACATCAACCGTACAAATATTTTCTTAGGTAAGTCTTCCAAGGCAACAGAAATAAAAACAAAAATAAACCAGTGGGACCTAATCAAACTTACAAGCTTTTGTACAACAAAGGGAACCATAAAAAAAAAAAAAAGACAGTCTCTGAAATGGGAGAAAACAGTTTCAAATAATGTAACCTACAAGGGCTTAATCTCTAAAATATACAAACAATTTATACAACTCAACAGTCAAAAAACCAGCAATCCATTTGAAAAGTGGTCAGAAGACCTGAATAGACATTTCTCCAAAGAAGATATGCAGGTGTCCAACAGCCACATGAAGAAATGCTCAACATCACTAATTACTTGAGAAATGCAAATCAGAACTACAGTGAGGTACCACCTCACAAGGTCAGAATGGCCATCATTAACAAGTCAACAAATAACAAATGCTGGACAGGGTGTGGAGAAAAGGGAACCCTCCTACACTGTTGGTGGGAGTGTAAATTGGCACAACCACTATGGAAAACAGTACGGAGGTACCTCAGAAAACTAAATGTAGAACTACCATATGACCCAGAAATCCCACTCTTGGGCATACATGCAGAGAAAACTTTCCTTGAAAAAGATACATGCACCCCTATATTCACTGCAGCACTAT
>PVHT020000166.1:4696217-4720407 GCA_004024745.2 Catagonus wagneri | reverse complement strand
ATAGTGCTGCAGTGAATATAGGGGTGCATGTATCTTTTTCAAGGAAAGTTTTCTCTGCATGTATGCCCAAGAGTGGGATTTCTGGGTCATATGGTAGTTCTACATTTAGTTTTCTGAGGTACCTCCGTACTGTTTTCCATAGTGGTTGTGCCAATTTACACTCCCACCAACAGTGTAGGAGGGTTCCCTTTTCTCCACATCCTGTCCAGCATTTGTTATGTGTTGACTTGCTAATAATGGCCATTCTGGCTGGTGTAAGGTGATACCTCATAGTAGTTTGATTTGCATTTCTCTAATAATTAGTGATGTTGAGCATTTTTCTTGTGCCTATTGGTCATCTATCTATCAGGTCTTCTGACCATTTTTCAATTTTTTTTTTTTTGCTGTTGAGTTGTAAAATTTGTATATTTTAGAGATTAATCCCTTATCAGTTGCAACCTACAGCTTATGGAGGTTCCCAAGCTAGGGGTCAAATCAGAGCTGTAGCCACTGGCCTATAGCTACAGCAACAACAACCCCAGATCCAAGTCGCATCTGTGACCTATACCATAGCCCAAGGCAGTGCTGGATCCTTGACCCGATCAAACTTGCGTCCTCATGGATGCTAGTCAGATTCATTTCTGCTGAGCCACGATGGGAACTCCCCAATTCCATTTTATATCCTGAGTCTTGTTTTTCCCTTAATCCCATTTTGGGGGCCATTTTGTATTCTTGTGTATTCATGGCAGCTGTCTTAACTCATCTCTGAAAGAACATAGTGTCAAAAAAAAATAATTTTCGCACTAATCTTGAGAAGTAAATGTAATAATTTTCTCTCTCTCTTTTTTTTATTTTTTGTCTTTTTGCCTTTTTCTAGGGCCGCACTCGCTGTGTATGGAGGTTCCCAGGCTAGGGATCTAATCGGAGCTGTAGTCGCCAGCCTACGCCACAACCGCAGCAACACAGGATCCGAACCGCATCTGTAACCTATACCACAGCTCACGGCAACACCAGATCCTCAACCCACTGAGTGAGGCCAGGGATCGACCCCACAACCTCATGGTTCCTAGCTGGATTCATTAACCACTGAGACACGACGGGAACTCCAATTCTCTTTATTTTATATTTAGAGAAGTCACTTGCCTAGGTCACACACCTATGAAGTAGAAGAATTGATCCCTGAACTTAGTTCTTTTGATCTCATGCTTGTTTCACTACATTGCATGGTTTATTTAAGAAAATACTAATAATGGAGGGAAAAACACTTGAGTCAAGGACATATTTCATACTTAGTTTATGGTGAGGAGTGGTAGAGTAATACACTCTTTGAGGAAAGAGAAAATGAGCAAGAAGGAACATTTTCACCTACATGGGAGGCCGAAGGCTAAGCTGGGCATAATATTAATAGAATATTTCTGTAAACTCAAATACATTAATTTTTGTAACTACTTTTGTTGTTTGGGTCTATTACTTCACACCAGTATAGGAATAATTTACCTGCTTAAGTTGGTGACCAGGATCTTATTTCTTACTCCACCCTTGAGTGAGAATGACTTCTTACTCACTGGTACCATAACTAAAGTTTACCTAGGATATTCTGGACATAAGCTGCTGTGTACAAGTTTAAGGCACAGTGTCTTCTTTATCGAGCTTAAACAGTTATAATAGCCTTACATCTATTATAAAACAAGCTGGTGTTGTACAAATAAGTGTTACGTCATAGCAAACAACACCAAATCCACACGTATATAAATGTCATTTTTATTTCAATATTTGAGACTTCTTAGGGTATAGCCAGCCCTCATCTTCTCCCAATCTGTAAATGAGAAAACTAAAGCAGAGGGAAGGAAGATGATTTGCTTAGAAGTTCCCAATAGGTGATGGCCTCTAAGTGCTGGAAAACCTTGGTGTGAACGAACTTATCTTGCAGACATTTTTCAACTATATTCTGTACCACAGATCTGTATGGAGTTTGTCACTTTATTTTGGAAGTATCAAGTAGAGTTGACTGCTGCTTAAGGTCACGTTTCCCCAGAATGGTGATGCACAGCAGTGTCCCCAGCTAGTCCTTGAATTACTTTTCCTGTCCTAGGTGTATCATAAGAAACATCAACTCATCCCACCTAAGAAGCTAGAATGTTCCTTCTAGGAAGAAATCTCTTCTGAGCCTTGGAGGCAGTGCCTACTAATAATGTATTTTTCTTTCTAAGAGGAAGTAATACTGAAATGACTTGCTCAGATTTCAGGACACTGGTGGAGCCACATTTTCTAGTGGGAGAAGTCCCACACATGGGCGTGGCTTCCTCCACTGGAGTAATGTTTAGAATAAGAAATTGGCCCTGGGTTTGTCTTTTCTTCCTTTTCTATCACCACACTGCCAGCCAGGTAGGCTATCTCTCCTCTTTGCCCAGAAGTAATTGGGAATTCTCATTACATTTAACCTGGTGGCTGGAAAGGAAAGACCATCCTGAAGTCTAAAGCCTTTACCAAGGGCTCTTGTCGAATTTGCCAGAGAATTCTGCTTGTGGGTATTGTGTACCTAGCAAGTGATAAAGTGGAGATTTATTTCCTAGTGCCTATTGTCCAGCACATACATGTCCCATAGGAAAGCACAAAGCTGGAGGTGAGAATTGGGCTGGTGATAAGGAGGATGAGGAGCAGTGCCTACTAAGCCAAGGCAGATTTTGGATCTTTCTATGTTATTCTGGTCATATTGCCATGTCACCATCTTATCTCAATTTCTAACCCATTTCTCCTTAGATGTGAATTAGAAAGTATTTCTCCTTGGGAGCTATATAGGGAAAGGCCACTCTAAGAATGGAGATAACTCTTAGATGAGGAAAAAGGAACGGAGAGATCAAATAGGTCCCAATCCCATTGTGTGAGCCTAGGATAGAGATGATTTAAAACCTGCTCTATTTCTGGATTTCCCAGGAATTGATCTAAAAAATTTCCTCCACTGTCTAAGCCGTTTTGGAGCTGGAGTTTCTGTTAACTACAACTGAAGTGATTGTAAACCTGTAGAGTGATGATTGGGTGAGGGGAGAAAGAGAGGGCAAACGAAACACTCAGACAGGGAGAAACTTTGTTTACTTCAGAATTTGTCTATAGCAGATCTTGATCTCATCTCATCTCATATCTCCTCCCAACCCCCACTCTGTCTTCCAAAGCATTTCTGGGGGCAGTGTAGGAGTAAGGTACCATCTTTCACTTTGATAGGAAATGAGGCTAACTCGAAATCTGTTTTCTAGCACTCTTAAGAATTTGGCCTTGCCTACGACTTGATTTCTGCCCTCAGGAGACTGATTAACTTATGTGTGATTACCTTACCTGCCTCACAGAGAAGGGAGAGGAATGAGTAAGCACATGTCATTCCTAGCACAAGGTCTGTGCTCAATACACATAAATCTCTTTCTTTGGTGATCTGACAAGGGAAGCCTTAACAGTTAAGTTCCAGATGGGTGTTAAAACATCTACTCAAAAGTAACTAAATCTGTATAAATGCAAATGTTCTTTCTAATGTAAATAATGTAAATGATGTTGCTCCCAAATTTTGTAAGCTCTCAAGTTTCTTCTAATTAAAGAATCACTTTCAAAACAATAAGAATCCAGCAATAAGAATCCCAATGAGGGAGCAAAATGTGGCTTTGAAAGAGGTACTGATGAATTTTCCTTTTTAATTGGAACAGCTATGGTCTAGTGGCATGATTTTGCCCCCCTAAAACTTGGTGAGGCTGACTGAAGGATAGCTAAATTAATTAGGAAAGTCATTATTTTTGATGAAAAAAAAAACTTGAAGATACAGAAAATACTTGAAGTTATGTTTTTTGTGTTTTTTTTGCCACGCCTGTGGCATGTGGAATTTCGTGGGCCAGGGATTGAACCTACACCACAGCAATGACCTGAGCCACTGAGCCACAAGGAAACTCCTGTTATTTCTTACATTTACTGCCAAATCCCACACATTTATGAGTATAAGACGCAACCTGTTTTCCTCTAGACCTTTAGTGAATGGAACCTGGGACATAGCAAGATCTGGGTCCTGTGCTGTTTTCACACGGTAGACCAGACGCTTTCTTAAAAGTTGACCTATTGAGTTTAATGCAAATTCCAAAAGTCCCCTCTTTAACCAGTAGGAGTACATCAAGGCATATGTTTACAATTCATTTCAGTTTGAGTCAGATCTATGGAGTGCCTACTGTGTGCTTGCTAGAGGGAGGTTTTGTAGCTTAAAGTGCTATCCCAGAGCATTATGGTCTGTTTTAGGATTCCTTCTTAAGTTTATTACTGTAGTTTTGTATATGTCATTTGTTTCTTATTTTATTATGCTGTTCCAAATTATAAACATGCCACAAGTAATTTCCCTTTTTCTTCTTCCAAACCTTGTTTATTTTCTTTGGAATGCTTATAGACACATCTTGATGTTCCGAGGAGCTGTCACTCATGTGCCTGGGATCAGACTGGTTTTGACCATGAGAATTGGCATCTTTGAGATCTCATGAGAAAGGCCTTCAAATCAACATTCCAGACCTGAGAAATGCCATCCCATTGCCCCACTGAGTGAATGTAATCCACAGTGAGACAAAATGATGGATATACTGTACTTCTTTGATACTGTGGATAAACATTTGTTTGAGGAACTTTTTATTTGGGAATAATGTTAGATTTATGAAGAAGTTGCCAAGATAATACAGACAGTTTCCATACACTCCTCACCCAGTGTTTCCTATTGTTAACATCTTATATTACCATGGTGCATTTGTCAAAACTAACAAACCAACATTGTTACAATATTATTAAGTAAACTCCAGATTTTATTTGTATTTCACAAGTTTCCACATTAATGTCCTTGTTCTGTGCCAGGATCCTATCCATGGCACTGCATTGCATTCAGTTTTATGTCTCCTTCATCTTTGATCTGGGAGTTTCTCTTTTTGGTTTTTAGGACTTTGACAGTCTTTTGAAGAGATCTTGCTAGATATTTTACAGGTGTCTCTCTTTTTGGACACATCTGATGTTTTTCCCAGTTAGACTGGGGTTGTGGGATTTTGGAAAGAAAAACCACAGAAAAACCTCCTCACCAAGTTGACATGTTATTGGGGGGAAAGTACATGATATCAACATGGCTTTTCACTTGATGAGGCTAACTCTGATCATTTGGCTAAAGTAGTGTTTTCTAGGTTGCTCCAGAGTAAAGTTGTTATTTTTTTTCTTTTTTATATTTCATACTGTATTCTTTGGTTGAAAATCACTAAGTCTAGCCCGTGCTCAAGGCGGGAGGAGTTTAAGCTCCACCTCCTGGAGGGGGGAGATCTACTTACAGTTGTTGAAATTCTTTTTTAAGAAAGATTTTGCCCCTCTCTTTTGCATGATTTTTTTTTGAGATGTCAGCGTGATGGAAATCTTCTGAAACAGTAAGAGGTCTAGTGCTGTTTGTTTGGGAGAAGTGTAAAACTTTGATTTTCCTGCTTTGGCAGTATTAGGAAATGCGCAAATTTCTGGGGCAGTTATTTATGTTACACCCAGACAATAGGACCACACACTTCAGAGCATCTCCAGCATTTTTCCAAGCACGTTTTCCCCACATGCCCACCTAGAACCTGCACTACTTATTTAAGATCACACTCATGATACTGAGGACCCTGGGATTTTCTGCCCAAATGGCCCTCCATGGTCCTCTTCTCCAGGTCTGTCTCCAAAAGGCAGACTGGGCCACTAATGTGGAAACTTCTAGGCTTGAGGGGTGGTCAAATGACTGCTGTGGTTGGAGTCTGGAGACCCAGCTGGGGTGTCCACATATGTGTGGATGGAGGTAAAGGATAGAGCTGAATTTGGGAAGATAAGGGGGCAGTCCACAGGCTGGCATTGGTTCTCCCCGAGCTGTCACCCTCAGATATCATGTTCTAGTACAAATTCTGAGAATTCTGAAAATTCTTCCTTGGAATCTGGCCATCCAGGTTTTTGAAAAGGAATAGCTATTAAGGTAGGAGAATGGAACATATTTAATAGTTTGCTTGCATGGGTGATACTTCAGACATATGGCTCATGGGCCTCCATTTATATTCTTGCCCTGGGCTCTGAAAATATTTGAGGCAGCCCTATTTATGTACAAAGTTAAGCTGAGAAAATGTCGAGGCACTTGGCCACAATCTGCTCCCGTGCTCTGGGATACCATGCTCCGGCCAGACCACAGCCAGCACTGAGCCTCTGGGCACTTCCATTAGCACACAGTTCAGATTCCTTGAGAGGCATGAGTGGAGAGGCTTCTCTGCCGTCATAACAGAGGACTTTGCTGTCATCTATCTAAAGTCCTCTTTTTCCACATGAATCCCACTCTCACCCTTCACCTATCCTATGCTCTTATCTGAAATTCCACTTTCTCTATGAAGTTTTCCTTGATTCCACAAATCCCTTCATCAGACTGTGATATTGTTACTCAGTTGTAGCTGTGGGTTTCCGCAGGTCACCGCCCTCTTCCTCTATGTAATTCAAATGCAGTTATAATGTGAGGCTGCGAGGTAAATAGTGGCTCCTAGACGAGGGGTCTAAATGGACCCAATTCCAGGTTTCCCTGAGGTATACAGTCAACTATCTCAGCATGGGTTTGGACTTCAGTATTCTAAGTACAACTCTTCTATTTTAAAGTCTGTTTAAATAGATCTATATTAGAACAGGGATGAGAGAAATGCTTAAGAATATGGACAAATAGATGGTTATTCACTAATCACTATTGATTCCTTAATCAAATTATGATTTTCTCCTAGGTTCATTGGAATATTTTCTGTAATTCACCTGCAATCACTTATCTGATTCAAAAGCTCTTTGGGGAAAGGAACTTTTGTGCAACTATCCCCACAAGCAATTCTAGAACATTTTCATCGTCCCTGACAGAAACACTGCACTCCTTAACCATCATCCCTCAAGTCCCCCTCAGCGTTAGCACCTGCTACTCATGTTTTGTCTCTGTGGATTTGGCTGTTTTTCACATTTCATATAAATGGAATCATATAATGTGTAGTCCTTCGTTATGCCTTCTTTTACTTAACAGTAATTTCAACCTGGATATATTTTGAAGGTAGCATTGAGAAAACTTGCTGACTAATTGTATGTTTGGTGTGAGAAAGAGGGAATAAAGAATGATGCCAATGTTTTTGAGCAACTGAGTTGGGGAAAACTGTAGGAGGTACAGGTTTGGGGGATTATCAACAGTTTATTTTTAGACATGCTAATTTGAGATGTCTATTGGATTTTTAAGTCAATAAACTGACTTGACATTTAATACATGATTTAGGAGTCCAGGGGAGGAGGTCTGACGAAAGATTAAAATTTGCGGGCATTCCCGTCATGGCTCAGTGGTAATGAACCCGAATAGTATCCTTGAGGACTCAGGTTTGATCTCTTGCTTTGCTCAGTGGGTTGGGAATCTGGTGTTGCTGTGAGCTATGACGTGGGTTGTAGACGCAGCTCAGATCCCACATTGCTGTGGCTGTGGTATAGGCTGGCAGCTATAGCTCTGCTTCAGCCCCTAGCCTGGGAACTTCCAAAAGCTGCGGGTTTGGCCCCCCAAAATTTTTTTTAAAAATTGGGAGCCATCAGCATATACATGTAAACTTTATTTTAATGGGATTGTTAGTTCCTGGAGGTCAGAGATCATATTCTATCATGATAACCTTTCATGCTACAAGAATCTTCCTTACAGACACCGTATGTTCAGATTAGTGAACTGCCTGCTGCACAGAAGTTGGCCCAGTCTCCATTGCTGCCAACTTTGAGACGTAGTCCAGGTGTCAGGCTCCAAAGGAGGGACGTTTGTGACTCGCCTGAGGAATTTTTTTAGCTATCTCATATACTTCCACAGCGTCAGGGGTGCTCGATCTGTAAATGTGCTCCTTGGTCCATTCCTTGCATCTTGTTTTTCCCTTTCCATAACTCTCCCAACAATAGGGTCTTTTTCTTTCTTGTCTTTTTCTTAGTACTTGACAACAGTATTCACAAGCACATTAAACCTTGAATTGTCAGATCAGCCTTTCTGGTTCTCTTCATTAGAACAGCCTGAGGAATGCCTCTCTCTAGTCAGCCAGCCAGCTATCATCTTTCCTTCAAGGCAATTTCTCAGTCTCAGCACAATTTTGGACACGAGTTTTTGTTGTGCCTTATGCATTGTAGGATGTTAAGCACCATCCCTGATTCTTACTGATCAGATGCCAGTAGTACTTCTCTACCAGTTGTGAAAACCAAAAATGTCTGCAGACATTGCCCATTGTCCCTCATAGGGAAAATCACTCCTGACCATCCATTTTATAAAACACTTCCCTAAGGGGAAATGTAATTCTGACTCTGGTCCCTTCCAGTTCTGGAAATCTGTGATTTAATATCTATGTTAAGCAGCCCTTCACTCATGCTTACACCCAGCTCTTGAAATTCCTTCTAGTAACGCTAGGCCCTCTAGACTTGTGATGACTTTCATCGTCCTTTCTCTTAATTTCTCCCTCTGTGAGTTCATCTGTGAATTACAGATGGTACATATGGAAAAGAAATGTACATATGGAAAAGAAATGTAAAAATTCAGGCACACCTACCTGAATTGAATTTTATTGTTTTGCAATAAAAAGGAAAATCAGGAGTTCCCGTCGTGGCTCAGTGGTTAACGAATCCGACTAAGAACCATGAGGTTGTGGGTTTGATCCCTGGCCTCGCTCAGTGGGTTAAGGATCCGGCATTGCCGTGAGCTGTGCTGTAGGTTGCAGACATGGCTCGGATTCCATGTTGGTGTGGCTGTGGTGTAGGCCGGCGGCTACAGCTCCGATTAGACCCCTAGCCTGGGAACCTCCATATGCCGCAGGTGCAGCCCTAGGAAAGGCAAAAAGACAAACAAACAAACAAACAAACAAAAAAAAAACAAAAAAGGAAAATCAGAAGTTTTAATTTAAATAGTCCTTATGAAGAATTAATGCTCTCCATCTTCAAAGCTCTTAGAAATATACAAAAGTCAGAATCTGTAATATCAGTTCTTCCTATCGCCTCCTTGTCTTCTGATTCAAAGTATTCCTTAAGCTCCAAAATCAAGTTGAATAAAAACCCATTTGGATTTAATTTAACATTGTGGCTGTTGATTAGTAGTATTGTAAGAGCAAGGCTTCCCACTCTTAGGGTCCAGGCTGGCAGCAGTGGGAACTGAAGGGATTGTTTGGGATAATACACTGGAAGTTCCAATAAATGACTTTGAAATGAACTCTTGGGAAACAGCTTCTAAGCTAGTGAGAACATCTGCTTTTTATGATTGACTTACAGCAGAGTGGATGCATGGAGGCAGGAAGTGAGTTTTGTCACACTGAGGATTTTCCAATGTGGCTTTAAATCAATTTCGTTTCTAGCTCATGAGTTAGAGAATTGAGATGAACAGTGTTAAGAATGATTCCTGGCATCACCCAGCAGCATGCATTACATTTTTCAGTAAGTGCTGCTTCGCTAGGTGTTGTGAGGAGTTAAAAAAGCAATCGTGGTCCTTAAATAATATCTGTCTATAGAAGCAGGCAAGAATAATAGGAAAATGTACAGAAAATGTGAATATGCATAACTGCGTCTCCATTGCCATCACCCTGAGAGCTAAATAATTGTTGCTGGTGGGAACAGAATGAATAAGGAGAGCCAAGGGGGGTCAGTCAGTAATCACCCAGAATAAATTTCTAATCAGGAGCAAAGCTAGCACAGGCTGATAAATAACAAGGTTACTTGATCTGAAGAAGGAACCTGCTTCCCCTCATGTCAGTAATTACATTAGTACAGAGAAAGAGACAACTTGGCTTTTGATGCGTTACAGTCAGATGATGTTGTAAATCAATTACACGTTTGCAGGCACCCCTCGCCTGCAGTCGCCTGGTGGGGTACAAGCAGCAGCAGATCCCGTTTGCACTGCCTGAGCAGCTTAATGATTGCCTTTGTACCTTGCGTGTGTCTGCGCAGGAAGCTTGCCTTCAAGTCTATGTAGAGCTGTGCTTTCAGACTTACCATGCCTGCTAATTACCTGGGGATCCTGTTAAAATGCAGATTCTGATTCAGTAAGTCTGGCTTAGAGTTCTGTTTCTAACAAGCTCCCAGGTGATGCTGATGCTGCTGACCCTTGGATGCTGCCCGGGAGAAAGAGAGTCCATCAGAGGAGATGAAAGAAATAACAGAAGTAAGAAATATGTGGATTTAATCTTTCTCTCCAGTCCCTCTTGTTTTGGATTTCTCTTTTTCCTCCTTTCAGTGTTATTTACATCTACACCCCCCCCCCAAATCCTTGTATAAACACTAGGCCAAGAAGGCCTGATTCACTTGCTGTGGGTCAGGGCCTGGGCACTGGTCTTTTTAATCAGATGATTAGCTCCCCAGGTAATTGTCACAGGCAGGCAGATTTGAGAGAAACTGATTTATCATCTTTTAAAAACTAATTATTGAAATTGTCTTAATTCAACACTATATGCAGTTAAATTAATAAATGATTTTTTGTTGATGATAAACTACAGCTAATAGGTAACAAAAGTTATCATTACCCAAATTTGGATACTCCATGAGAAACAGATAAGCCTGTTACCTGGACTCCTAGGGTCTCACAACGGTCTCCCAAGTGAACTCCCTCCCCAGCCCACCCTCCCAGTGCAGCTGGTTGCCTAGGTTCTAGACAGCTTATTCCGAATGCAGAGTTCTAGGCCCCTGTTCCAGACCTGTGGAACCAGAACCTAATTTTAATAGGGTCCCTGCTTGCACACTTGAGCACGGCCCTCTTTGAGTATCACCTCTGCCTGCCCCTCACTGTGAGCCACGAGGTCTTATTTCAGGTTGCCTGTGTCACTGGGGAGAATGGAGGCTCTGCTCTCCTTTTACCGCTCTTCCCTCTGTGCCCACTCTGCACTTTTCAGTCTCTCAGATGGTGGTGCAGCTTCTTTCATCTTGGGCAACCTTGCGCTTATTGGGTGGAAATCTTTCTCTTAAGAAGTCAAGTTCTGGTTAAGTGAATTTGCTTTAAGGTGTATGCTGACTGCCTAATGCCAGGGTTGGTGGGGGCAGGGGTGGCCAGGGGAGGGTCATGCTAAAATGCACCCTCAGGTGGATAGGTTCTCCATGTCTGGCTGATTCTGGTTCCCCTGGACCATCTTGGCTCTTAGTCACAGGGCTTCTGCTCAGAGATGGCCTCCTAATTACAACACTTTGAGTCTCTTGTTGCTCCTTTCTAGAATATCGTCTTGACAGCCCAGATTTCATAAATGTCCACACTGATGAATGGAAGTATCTGTACTCAGAAACGAACATGCCAAAGTCAGCTCAGACTATTTTTCCCCCTGCAGCTTCCTGTCATTTGCGGTGTTCTCTTCATAAACCACAGGACTCGGGCAGTAACTAGCGGCTGTTTACAGAGCTCCGGCAGTAATTTAGTCAAATTGGATCTGCTCTCTTAGAATGGTGAGGAAATACACCGACATCCATTATGTACAGGCTGAATGGGGGGAAAAGCCCACATCTTGTCAGTTTTGTGCATGTTCAAGCTCAGGAGTGAAGGAAGAAAAACTTGTGCGGATGAAAACAGAGGGCTATGTCGGAAGCAGGACTGCCGCTGGAACTCTGCAGCGTTGGGCTCAGAGGAGAGGAGAGGAGAGGCCAGATCTCTGTGGTCAGGATGGGAGGCACACACAGCATGGGAGGGAGCGCTCTCCCGGGGTTCCCGGCTGGGCCGAGGGAGAGCGTCCCTCCCGGGTGGTGCCCCAGAGACAGCCCACTGTAAAGGCAGCATCGTCCCACCTTCCACTGCTCCTGCTCTGTCACATAACTCTGGTTTGTTTTTCATGGAGAGATCACAATCTGAAGTAATCCTCTTTGTTTATTTGGTCATTTGCTCTTTGTCTTCACTAGGATTTTGGCCACATGAGAACAGGGACCTTACTTATCTTGCTCATTGCTGTACTCTTAGGGCTTGGGACTATGACTAGAAAATATTAGGAGCTGTCTCAATTTCCTGTGCCTGCCATAGGAAGTCACCACAACCTGGGTGGTTTCAAATAGCAGAAATTTATTCTCTCCCAGTTGAGAAGGCCAGACGTCGGAAATCAGTGGGTTGGCAGTGTTGGTTTCTTCTGGAGGCTCTAAGGCACAACCTGTTCCCTGCCTCTCCCCTAGCCTCTGGTGGCTGCTGGCATTCCTTAGAGTTAGTTCCTTGGCTTGTAGCAGCATCACTGCAATGTCTGCCTCCATTGTCATGTGGCCTTCTTCCCCATTTGCATCTTTGTGTGTCCTCTCTTTTTCTTGTAAGGACATTAGTCATTGCATTTAGGGTCTACCCTATTCCAGTATGACTGCATCTTTGTAATTACATGGACAAAGACCCTCCTTCCAAAGAAGGTCATATTGTGAAGTTTTGTGTAGACATGAATTTTTCAGGGACACTGTTCAACCCACTACAAGTGTTCCACAAACATCGTTGATTAAATAAGTCATAGCAGGTTTCTTCTGACCCTCAGCTTTAAACCCCAGATGAAAGAGTGAGCAAAAAGAAAGGGAGGGACTACTTTTGATTCTAAATACTCTTGGGGACAGCTCAACCTTATCTACTGAGTATAAAAACCCACTGTTCTCAGGAATACTCTAGTAGGAAGACATTGGAGAGGAAACATCAATTTTTCTTTTTTTTTTAAACCACAGAGGTTTGGTGGCTTTCTAGGCAGGGGCTGATATGATGTTAGCAGGCCTCTGAAACTAAATTTCTCATGTGTAACTGGGGGTTCTGACACTGGACTTAGCGCTGGACTTCCTAGGAAGTTGAGTGGACTGGGGGCACCAACAGCAAAGGGTTCCAAAGAAAATGAGAGCATTTTGAAAAAGTATTTGAATTAAAAAGTGTTTTGAGAAAGCACCAGAATCACCATGATGAGAAAAATGAGAATGTCATTGGATTTCTTTATATTTATGTTATGGTTTAGGTTTCAGTTTCAATTTGGTATCAGCTAGGAGCACAGTAATGTTCTCAGTGCTCTCCAATGGTTTAGTCCAGACCTTACTGAACGAAATATTTATGAAACCTCAATCTGCATAAAGTGAGCAGCAGGAGAGATGGCTGCTTTTTCTAAGATGTTGGCAGTGTCTGTTTAGTGAGAGGTTTAAGTAGATTCCTCACTTTGGTAAATGGGTTCATGGAAGAATAAGCCAAAATCACGTTCAGGACACTCAAGAGTTAAGAGGCTCTACCTGACTATATGGAAGTCACCTTTCCTGAGCCAGAATTACCACTTTGAGGCATTTTGACCAGCAAGGCCAACCAATGACCAAGGGCAAAGAGAAAAAAGTGTTCTAGTGGAGACGCTAGGGGTGCTGGACTACTTGAAGTCCAGTCAGACTAATGATTTCAGAGTATGATCTCCTGAACTTCTCCCATAATATCTTGGCAGGCCTGGGAGCACTGAGGTGCAAGCTGGTGACTACCTAAGTAATAGCCTGGTCTGTAGATCCTTGGATGGGTGATGTCCAGTAGCCTGTTTAAGGTTTTTTGTTTTTTTGTTTTTTTTCCCTGCATTGTTATCCCTTTGACTTTCCTCTAGCCTGTCTATTATTAGACATTGTATCTTGGTCTCAGCTGTTCTTGAGAGCATTAATGCTCAGGGAAAGGCAGCTTGGGGAAAAAGACAACAGCCTGGACAACTCATTGTGAGCTGGCAAGTAATAACTCATGAAAGTGACAAGTTGAGTTGCTGAGAACCAGGAATCAGAATGAGGTGGGGGATGAGAGTCAGGGCGAAGTTGTGTGATTGCAGGTACCTCCAGAAAGATTCAGAAATAGTTGAGAAGGAAAGTTCCCCAAAGACTAGGATTCTTGATGTTCTGCAGAATGGGTTTTCAGGCTACTGGGTGTTAAAAGCAAGAATCACCGTGACAGTTAAGGAGATGGCAAACCTGAATTGCACTCTAATGCATATTCTCCCAGAGTTGCTGGCTCTTGGCTTTTGATAAAAATCTGATTCAAACTGCCTGCTGTTGTTGCATTTTTCTCACTTATTGTTATTTCATGACCATGGCAAATGTGCTTCTCCAGTTGATCTGCATGTTGCTTATAAATTGCCACATTAACAACCACTGCCCTTGCAAAGTGGGGTTGAGCCGCTGAGGTCTGGCCGCCAGTCTGAGCAACGCTATGTGTGGGACTCGTGTGGGACTGGGGCTTTGCCAAATCCTGAGAGGCAGGCAGTGATGTTCACTCACAAAAGTGCCTGCTGGGGCAAGGCATTGCATGGGGGAATAATTAGCATGTGATTTTTAAAGTGTTCCTTAATTCAGAGTAGCTGTATTTGTTTTTGTGTTAGTACTGACAAAGTATGGGTGTACTCCGGAAAGAAATGTTTCAAGACATGTGTCCCCTTAGAAAATGACTGGAAATGTGCACACATTTGCATTGTATGGTTATCACATTTGTAAGAAAAGTGAAAACCTCCTGACTGACCTGTGCCCTCCCCTTCATGTGAAAAGGTCGCCCTGTTCCAGAGTGAAGGAGGCCCAGGGTGTCTTGAGTTCTTCAGCCCTGCAAAGGCCTCTCTGGACACCTAGTTAATCTCCAAAACCCCTCTGCTTTGGAGTAGATGACGTCTTCTGCTCCCCTACAAAAGGCTGAGTTTGAACTTTTTATGGGCCCTGATAACAGCTGGGGATTCCTCTCCCCTTCTGTTTTCCTGCCACCCACAGCCTCCCGAGAGGAAGGATGAAAGAGAATGTCCTTGCTCTTCCTTTCTTCTCTGGCTTTGATTTTCTCTTCCTCCTTTATGTTTCGGAAAACTTTAAAACAAGCAAACAAATAAAATATAGCTCAGCCCTTTCTGAGCCTTGCTCTCCTTTCTGCCCACCCCACCCCCCGCCTTTGTCCTACACCATTTTCCTGCTGACTTTCTTCTCATTTTCTTGTTCTCTTTCCCCTCTGTGTTTTAGTTAGGATTTGAGTTTGGCTGCTTCAAAGCAGAACAAATAACAGTGGCTTAAACTAGATAAAAGTTTATTTACCTATCATATGACAGTCTGTGCTTGTTGGTGATCAGAGGGTCCTCAGCTCCTTCTAGCCTGTCCTGCCACCTTGTAGGCGTGTTGCTGTGGTGCCCCTGGTCGGTGGTGATACTCCGTGACCTTCACATCTGAATTCATTCCCCGGTGAAGGAAGAAGGAAGATGTGGCGGTAGGGCACTGCCTAGTAGGTCCTGGAAATTGTCCTCAGCATGTCCACTCACTTTCTTTCAACTACATATTTTGGGTCATAGCTGCAGGACAGATTGGGAGTGAAAGTCTCTAGGTGGTGGCCAAGGGTTCAGTTAAAACTAAAGGGCTCTATTATCAAAGGGAGGAAGTGGAGAATGATGTGAGGGGACAGCAGCACTCATGCTGTTAAACTGTATGTTAGAAAATGATTGAGGATTATGGTAAAGCAGACTTTACCGTATGTAAGATTATGTAAGTCCCTAATGGGAAAGAAGGAAAAAGTGATAAACTATTTCAGTAAGTCCAAGTATTTTAGTCACCCAATCATGCCCTATAAATATAAAGACCCCAGGTCTGTCACTCTGCAAGTCTTATGGAGAGCGTAAGGAATTAAATTTCAGGGGCGTGGATGCTAAACTGACATAGGCTCTCTCTCCACTTAACTGTTACCTGGCAAGTGACTTGACTTCCCTGAACTAGGATTTCCGTAACTGTTACATGGGGATAATAATACCTTCTTTACTGCGATGGTTAGAGATAGTACATGAGAATTGATTCTTATGGTGGTTGGTACAAGGAGAGCTCTCAAGAAATGCTGGCTGATGTAGTTTCCCACAGGGTAGAGATTGATTTGGAAGCTGTATGCTTGTCCCTAAATTAGAAATCCACACAGGGAGATGGCAGTTGTAATGCCCGTGATGGAATGGGCTGGGGATGGGAACTCTGTGATGAGGAGCTGCAGGGAGGACTTGTTTTGGGGTATGTTCATTTGGATGTTTCCAGAAGGAGACCCTGAAGACAAGGAGATGGGAGGTGTTTTAGGAAGGGGGGGAAGTGAGAGAAGGAAGGGGAGGAAGCCAGTGGGGACATCATTGAGCTTGTTATTTCTGGGTGCAGCCAGGACCCAATCTGCTGGGGTGCTCTGGAGACAGTGTAGAAATGATGAGCCCCTGATCTGCCAACTTCCACCAGTTATTGGTAAATTTTGGATCCAGGGGATATTAACTCCCTGGCACTTTACACACGCCCCTTTCCTGCTCAGTAGACCAGAGAAAGCTACCCAGCAAAGAGCCACAGGTACATGCAGGTGAATTCCACTGGGTTGGTTAGTGCTGAGGGGTTATAAGTGAGGCACGTGCGGGTTGACATCTTCTGCACCGAGTGACTGCACCTGTGATGTAGGGGTGAAGCTTGTGAAGGAGGCTGACGATGCTGGTGCTCTTGGTTTTACACCTGTGCTTCCGTCCTTTGCGTTTGAGGGTAGTCATTTGCCGTGTTTAATTACAACCAGATCCCTTTGGTAACTGTTCTGAATCAGTGCCCAAGGTCTTTTATTTTTTGCTAAAGTGAAGGTTGGTGTACCTTGTACCTCGTGGATCAAGATAATCTGACAGGAGTTTCAAGATGGTGACATAGGAATATCCTGTAGTCACTTCCTCTCCTGGACACACCAAATCTACAGCTACATGTGAAAGTTTCCTCTGAAAAAGACCTGAGAACTAGCTGAACAACTGTTTCACAGCCCCAAGGAAGAAAAAAATAGAGAGGCTGAGATATAATCTTGGCATAAACCCCACACCTGGCATGGCAACCCAGCTTGGGAGGAAACTCAAAACCTGGAGCTTCTTCCTGAGGAGTGAAGGGTTCGGATTCCACATCAGGTACCCCAGCTTTTAAGACTTGCACCTGAGAGACAAGCCCCAAATACCTGGCTTTGAAAACCAGCAGGGCGCATGTCCCCCAAACACAAAGCGCTGGAATGAATTGGGAAGGGGAGGTGCTGAGTACGCAGACTCACTGGCAAAGGGCAAGGGCATGCGCAGAAGCATCTGTTTCAAAAGTGCTGAGTCATTCTATAAAAGAGCTTCATCTGCTGATCTTAAAGCGCCGGGTGGGCACCGTTTTAGATGCATGCTGTCTGCCTTGCTAAAGCCAGTGGACTCCGTTTTTTAATTTTTGAAATTCCAGTTTTTTTCTTTTTTTTACACTCTTTGGTGGTGCCACTTCACATTCTCCCACTGCCATGCCCCACAGCACATGGTCTCCCACGGGGGAGACTTTGCCACATGTTGGGTTCCCTGGTTTGTACAGCCGCTGCCCAGGGGACACCCTTTGAAGGCCTGGCTCTGGAGGTGGAGGACTTACATTCCTGGGAACCAGAGGGTCCCCACGTTGGAGGGACAGTTCTCAGCAGGCTGCCAACCCCTGGGCACTGCATAGGTGGCAGACCAAGACCCCCCCAATCTTTTGGAGAAAGAGGCCTCTGCTTGATCTGGAGGTTTGGCCTGAGAGCGGGCTTCTGGGTGGGCCCACTTCAGTACTCCAGGGGGTTTGTGGGGAGGCAGGGAGATGTCATCTTTGCGCCCTCCTCCAGCCTCGCTCCAGCTAGCTGGTATTGCCCTAGTAAGGAGCTTACACACTTGTCAGAAGCCCTGATTTTTGTGGCTTTCACCCTGGAGACACCTCCACATTGCCTGGCCAGAGGACTTAGACATGCGTTCCCATGGGACTGTATAATTTGCATGTTTTAAAAGCTGCTTCCTGAGGGTCTGGCTTCTAATTAGCCTGAATCTAGGTGCTGCCTGAGATACCCCTCCCCGCTTGGGACAGTGGCAGGTCTTGGCACAGCCTCAGCTACTGGGAGCGACTAAAAATGAAAAAGACTGCTTGGACAATCACAAAGGTTTGCAAGACAACCAAGAGCAAGGGCAAGGCTGAACAATAAGGTTCACTTCCTATACAAGGCCACCCCTTCAAGACCAGGGGAGCAGATGGTTTCGTGTAAGGCACAGAAACCAACACAGAGGATCAAGCATCAAGCCAAAGAGGAAACAGATGAATCTGTTCCAAACAGAAGAACAAGATATAACCTCAGAAAGAAACAATGAAACAGGGATAATTTGTCAGTTTATCTTGTTGTCCAAAGGTAAGATTCTTACTCTTCTTAATCCTAATTATGGTCATAGTAGATTGAGTGCTTTCATGGTACCAGGGACTGTGCTCAACACATTGCTGTGTAATTTCTTTAACCCTCATGACTTTGCTGTGATCTGTGCATTATTCCCATTTAGCAGCTAAAGAAGTTGAGGCTTAAAGGTTGGGATAGAATATCAGCTGGTTGCTTGTTTGCTTTTATGAAGTGATTAATGCTTATGCTGTGACTATACTCTGGAATCTTTGGTGAGTTTATGTAATTTTGCCTGAAACTGCTAAGAAAGATGTCACATGGAGACCTCCGTCTTGTTCTGTTTGTTCTTTAATTTTGCCTCATTGCCCTGCTCTCTTCCTTCTTTTTCTCCTCCTCCCTCTCCTCCTCCCCTTCTCCCTCCTCTCCCTCCTTCTCTTTTTTTTTGGACTTTTAAATCTGTTGAGCCTAGCAGAAGAAAGAAACTTGCTAGAAGTTAGCTTTTCAAAGTACTGGCTTATGTGGTGAGAATGAGAGTAGAGAGAAACAAGGTATTTCAGAAGGGAGGCCCCAACCAAACAGCATTCATCTTAGTGGGTGGCTGTCATGAGGCCTCTGTACAGATTTACACGTGGAGTGCTCTGTGTAGAAGGCCAGCTTTTCAATTCACTTTAAAGCCTAAATTGAGTACTTCTGCAAAGTCTTCCTATCGAGTACAGAGAGTGAGAACGGCTAATGGCTTTCTGGTTATTCCTCCTTAACCCTATCAGAGCTGACCCACCTGGGGATGCAGCCGAGGAGATATGATGTGTTTTACACTCTGGGCCCTTGTTCTAGACTGCCATTATGTGTGCCAGTGGGGAGAGCAAGTGGTGTTATGAGGAGGTATTTCTAATCAGTTGGCTCAACATTTAGCTCCCTTTATATAGTGTTGTAAATAGCTTTCAGATGGTAATGAATGTTCATGGTAGCCAAGGAGGAGAAAAAAAAAATAATTGCAAATCCTCACTCTCTGCAAGCCCTTGGAACAGTCCGGTCCTTCAAAAGAGTGCCATTGGGATGTGTAATTTCTAAATGAAAGGCCTCCTTGAATTTGCACTGGGCAGTTTGAGTGAGTGCATGTATTAGAGAAAATCCTCGGATGTTCTGTAGGACACTTGCTTGCAACTGGTGACTCCCTGTGGTTTCTCTCTTATAATTGTGCCCGGCAGACTGGTGTTAAGAGTGTAACCTTCCGGAGTTCCCTTGGTGGCTCAGTGGTTAACGAATCCGACTAAGAACTGTGAGGTTGCGGGTTCGATCCCTGGCCTTGCTCGGTGGGTTAAGGATCCAGCGTTGCCGTGAGCTGTGGTGTAGGTTGCAGATGCAGCTCGGATCCCGCGTTGCTGTGGCTGTGGCGAAGGTCGGCAGCTACAGCTCCTGTTAGACCCCTAGCCTGGGAACATCCGTATGCCGTGGGTGTGGCTCTAGATAAAGCCAAGAAAGACAAAAAAAAAAAAAAAAAAGACTGTAACCTTCCACTGAAGTGTGAAAATGCATTAACTTGCGCTATCGTTTTGAAGTCATGACCAGTGCCGGAGTGAACCATACGGAATAGATATACACAGGCGAGCCCGAATTGTTAAGAGCTTTCATTACCCCTTCTTTCCTCTTCACTCCTGAGAGCACCCCTATAATTGTTTAAAAAAAAGCACCTTTTTTAGGCTGTAAAGAATAAAATCTATTTGGTAATTTATAGATACGCATATATACATTTAAATGTTTTATTGGTGATAGAGGTCAGAACAAAGCACCAACCTTTTTTTCCCTCAGAATTACATTTATTTATTCATTAAACATTAATTAAGCAGTGACTTTCTGCTGGGCCCTGGCTGAATACAAGGACGTAAAGACAAAGGGAGACATAAACCTTGCCCACAAGAAACTCACAGCCTTACTCATAAAATGAATTAATGCTTCCATATTGCATGACTTCTTGGGTGTAAATAAAGTTAGACAACTTATAATTCACATAGCTTATCCAGATATAAATGATAACCCTGCCAAAGCACTAATTGTACTTAAGATCTCTTATTAGCACATGTGCTTGCTTTGCACAATAAAAGATTTAACGAGATAATATTTTTATCATAGCAGTATTCAGACTCTAAATTACTCTGCAACAGGCCTGCAGAATGGAATTTGATTATATTCTTATCGCATCAAGGGAAATTTCAGAAGCTCAGATACCGGTGAATGTTACTGCTAGCAACCTGCAGCCCTACAGACTTACCTGCAATGCCCTTTATTCTTTCCTTCTCACATTTTTTTTCTCTTTTCCAGTGAGAGGACATGTCTCCTCCTGTCCAAGGTTAACTCCTATACTTCGAGTCCCATCCCTTCCTGGCCCTCTGAGATGCCTGTCTCAATTTGCTGCCTCCTTCTCACTTTTGTAGAAGTTCCTTAAATAATAAGTTGAATTCCATCAAGATGTTAAAGTATTCTAGACCCTATATATCAAAAAAAAAAAAAAATCCCCTTCCTGAACTCCATGCCCTGTCCTGTAGCTGTCTTATCTCTTCCTTTCTCTTTATAACCCATCTTCCAGAATGAGTTATCTGCAGTGATTTTTCTTCCATTTTTCTCCCATTTCAAAACAACCATCCACAAATGCAGCCCCATCATTCCACCGAATAGACTTCCATCAACTCACTAATGATCTCCTTGTTGCAAAGCTAATGAATATTTTTCATTTTGATTTTACTTTATTTCTCTGTACCATTGATACTGCTAATCACTTTCATATTTTTATTTTATTATATTTTTATAAATGATTTTTATTTTTTTCCTTATAGCTGGTTTACAAAGTTCTGTCAGTTTTCTACTGTACAGCCTGGTGACCCAGTTACACATACATTATAGATTCTTTTTTCTTATATTATCATGTTCCATCGTAAGTGACTAGATAAAGTTCCTAGTGCTATACAGCAGGACCTCATTGCTTACCCATTCCAAAGGCAATAATCTGCATCTATTAACCCCAAATTCCCAGTCCTTCTCGCTCCTCCCCTCCCCCCTTGGCAACCACAAGTCTACTCTCCAAGTCCATGATTTTCTTTTCTGTGGAAAGGTTCATTTGTGCTATATACTAGATAATTTTTTGTCTTTTTAGGGCCACACCCATAGCATATGGAAGTTCCCAGGCTAGAGATGGAATTGGAGCTGCAGCTTCCAGCCTACACCACAGCCACGGCCATGCCAGATCCTAGCTACATCTGTGACCTACACCACAGCTCACACCAATGCAGGATCCTTAACCGACTAGTGAGGCCAGGGATCGAACCCAAATCCTCGTGGATACTGGTCGGGTTCATTACCTACCGCTGAGTCACAATGGGAACTCCCCACTTTCATCATTTTAAATTAACTTAAAATACATACAATACACTCAAGGTAAAACATTCCAATGATACTGGAGGTACAGTAGGTAGTCATGCACAATCCCCTTCTCTTCTCTGTGACTTCCCAGTCTTACTTAAGGACTTCTTTTTTTTTGGCAGGCTTGTGTATGTTCTTCAGAAATACTCATTTTGGATTCAATATGAAAAAAAAACTGCAAGGATATCATGTCACACGTGATCAGTGGGCTCTCTTCACGTCATGTGTTTTGAACATCTTCACATACCAGCATATACAGACTCCACTGTAACTACAGCACATTACTGTAAACTCCTTCCTTCGGCAAAGATCCTGCTCGCCAGACCGCAGCAGTGCTCCTCCCTCACAGATCCTCTGTGAGCATCTCCTAGTCTCCTCTGCAAGGACCAGTACCTGGGTCCTGTTCTAGGGTCTCAGAGTCTCAGCTCCCACTTCCCTGTAGTAGATCCCATCTAGGCCCGTTCACTGTTACATGCTCCTGACTTTCTAAGTTTTACCTCCTGTCCAATCTCCTTTCTAACAGACAACTCTTAATTGTCTGTTGCATACTTCCACTTGAATATATTGCAGAAGTGTGGAATTTAACACATCAGGAGCTCAGCTTATTCTTCTTCTCTGTTTCCATCCCCTAAACCTGCTTCTTCTAATTTCCTATTAGAGTGAATGTGGTCCCACCCAACAAATTACTGATAGTCCTCTGGAGTCATCCTTCATTTCTGTTTGTCTTCTACCTTCACGTGTAGTCAAGTCTTATTGATTCTAATGCCTAAATATTTTTTAACACAACCACTCACTTATATCTCATTATTATTCCCCTTATATAAATCACTGTAATCTCTCATCTAAATTATTGTAATAAGCCCCTTAATAAATAACCCTTATTTCAGTCTTCTAATGTCATTTCTTCTCCCCACTGAAGAGTGGTATTTCTGAGACACAAAACATGACAAAGTCTACTTTTCTTCATGTGTCTAATAAGAGACTACCCCCCCATCACACTCATTATAGTTCTATGTCACTGCTTTGTGACTGCTTCTTTCTTTGTTTTCATTCCCCTCTATACTGTAGACTTGCTTGAAACAGCAGTCATACTTTTTTACTTGTGGCTCTGTCCGTCCCTACTGCCTAGCCAGAAGCACAGCACCGTGAGATGGTGTCCTAACTTCATGAGCAGTGACAATCCTTTCCTGATTTCTTTCTGTTGACTGGGTTGGAGAGGTGCCTGTGCTGTATCCTTCCTCTTTTTCAACCTCTGTTTATTACCAAATTTTTTATCATTTCATTTCTCAAATAGGAACTAGACTCCTAGATTCTTCATAGAATTAGGAAATTCCTAATAGCTTTTCCCAGCATTTGCCCTGGTTTGAATGCATATCTCTTTTGTGATGGTGTCCTCCCAGGGCACACGGGGCCCAAGGCCAAGTCTTCCCTTGGCCTTGGGAACCGCTGCATTGCTACTTGCTTTTTTTTTTTTTTTTTTCTTATTAACAGTGAATTTTATTTCAGTTATAGGTGTACAAAGATCATAAGTCAATTCGATAGATTTTGTGTCCCAAACCCACAGTGCATCCCCCCACCCCACAGATTGTCTTATTTGAAAAACCAAGGTTTTCCAAAATCTGTGAGTCATTGTCTGTTCTTCAAAGCAGTTCATTGTGTCTCTTGAGTTTCCACATGTAAGCGGTAGCACTGGACATTGCTGTCTAATTGTCTGACTGGTTCCACTTTGTATGATAATTTCTAGGTTCATCCATGTTGCTATAAATGTTGTTATTCTGTTCCTTTTAATGGCTGAGTAATATTCCATTGTGTGTATGTACCATATCTTCCCTATCCACTCCTCTGTGGATGGGCATTTAGGTTGTTTCCATGACCTGGCTTCTTCCCTCTCTAGCTGCTTTAGATGTAAAGTTAGGTTGTTTATTTGAGCTTTTTCTTGTTTCCTGAGGTAGGCATGCATTGCTATATACTTTCTTCTTAGAACTGCTTTTGCTGCATCCCAGAGGTTTTGGAGTGTCGTGTCTTTGTTGTCATTTGCTTCTAGGTATTTTTTAATTTCCTCTTTGATTTCTTCAGTGATCCATTGGTTGTTTTCTTGTTTTTGTATCCATTTGGCTAGTCTATGTCTTTTGGTTGGGGCATTCAGTCCATTAACATTTAAGGTAATTACTGCTATATATGTTCTTATTGCCATTGTATTAACTGTTTTGGGTTTTGTTGCTTTTTTTTTCCCCCTGAAGTTTTGATATAGGAGTCTATGTACAAATGAGATTGTTTTAAGTTGTTGGTTTCTTAATTGCACGTGCGTTTCCAGTGACCTGCATTTGTGCTCTCTTCTCATGATTTCTGGTTTTGGTAGCACAGTTGTGCATGGATGATTTAGTATATTTACTGTATATATGCCTTTCCTGGTGAGCCTTATCATTTGTGGTGTTTTTGTTTCTGGTTGTGGCCTGTTCTTTTCTGACTAGAGAAGTTCCTTTAAGATTTGTTGTAAAACTGGTTTTGTGTTGCCGAAATCTCTTAGCTTTTGCTTATCTGTAAAGGTTTTGATTTCTCCTTCAAATCTGAATGAGAGCCTTGCAGGGTAAAGTAGTCTTGGTTGGAAGTTTTTTCCTTTCATCACATTAAGTATATCATGCCACTCCCTTCTGGCCTGCAGAGTTTCAGCTGAAAAATCTGCTG
>PVHT020000166.1:4519672-4695217 GCA_004024745.2 Catagonus wagneri | reverse complement strand
AGTCACCCCTGTTTTCCCAGGAGATCCTCCAAGAATTGCAGTCAGGTTCCACCCAGATTCCTATGGAGACTTTGCTTTGCCCTGGGACCCAGTGCATGTGAAAGTCTGTGTGTGCCTTTCAAGGATGGGGTCTCTGTTTCCCCCAGTCCTGTGGAGCTCCTGCACATAAGCCCCACTGGCTTTCAATGCCAGATGCTCCGGGGGCTCTTTCTCCCTGTGCCCGATCCCCAGGCGTGGGGTTTTGACGTGGGGCTCAGAACTCTCAGTCCTGTAGCTGAGTCTCTGTGCTGCAGTTACTTTCCAGTCTGTGGGGCTTCCCACCCGGGAGGTATGGGGTTGCTTCTATCGCGTAATCGCCCCTCCTACCTCTTGCTGTGGTCTCCTCTTTGTCTTCTGGAGTAGAATATCTTTTTTGGAATTTACAGTCCATTTGGTTGAAGGCTGCTTGGCATTTGGTTGTAGTTTTGCTGTTTTTTGGGAGAGAAGTTGAGCTCCAGTCCTTCTATTCCACCATCTTAATCCAATCCTCTCTGCATTGCTACTTGTGATAGTCATAAGACTGCAGCATCATTCTGACTCACATTGGATCCCCCTCACCATTGCTAACAGACTCTGGTAGCATGAGCCTAGCAAAGACCTGAATTCTAGAATTCCTAAAAGTTGGTTACTTACCAAAAGAGAAACTGGGAGGATTAGAAGAATATAAAATGCCAAGAAAAAATATAAATGCCTAGTACTTTACTACAGGGGTAAAAACATGTTAGTGGCAGGAGAAAATGTTATGTGACTAGAAGGGTGGTGTATCTCTTGAGCTCTTCTTGTAAGATGCCTATGTATCCTGGATTTAATCACTAGGGCTAACCTGGGGTCAGATCAGGGCAGCTTCCAGAATTCTGTGATGCTTTAATGTCATAGAAAGGTGTGATGGATCCATGGCATATTTTAAATATGAATTTATAAGATTTCTCATTGGATTTGGGAATGGGAATGAGAGAGAGTGGAAATGGATTCCTAGCTTGGGTAACTAGGTAGATGGTGGTCTCACAAAAAATGTGTAGAAAATGGAATGAGAAGTAGGTTTTCAGGTAGAAGATGTATACAGTGATTTTAGACATTTTAGTTTGAGTTTTCCTTGTGAGATATCCAGCTGGAGATACAAGGTTGTGAAGCTTATGAGAAATATTGTGCTAATGACATAGACTTGGAGAATTCCCCACCATACAAACACTGACTGAAATCAGTACAGCAGAAACAGTAAGCTCTGAATTATGTCTACAACTTGTAGTTCAGACAAGCCTCCCCTGCCCCCCCACACCTTCAGTTCTGCTACAGTTTACTACAAATTTCCAAACCAGATCTTCTGCTTTCTTAGGTCCAGTACCATCTCCTAAAAACCCAGCACAGAGAAACCCAGGTGTGTCTTTGTGTCTGAAGGGGGAACATGAGAGTGAGTATGTGAGGCACAGGAAAAGAGGCACTCCCACATTTCAGAGGTAAGTGTAGGCAGAGAAACTTACTAGGGAAACAGAGAAGGACCTGTCAGGAAAGCAGGATGGAACCCAAGAGAACACCAGTCACAGAAGTTGGGTCAGGAGAGCTTCAAAAAAGAGTGGTTAAGAAATAATATACATGGAAAAAAACTACTTTGGGAAACTTCATTTGAAGTAATTGACATACCAAGTCCTATCTGTGGATGAGAGGCTTAGCCAGCTCTTCCTTAGACCCTCCTCCCTGAGGAGGCCAGTCCATGGCTTTCTACCTTGAACAAGCATGCTTACATAAACTTGACTCCACATTTGAGAGCCATTTCCCTGGTTATCACTGAGCCTCCCTATCAGCCACAAAAGTGGGTACATGCTTCTTCAGGATGACTTTTTAAAAAATGTGTTTATTAAATAAAATTTAGTTTTGCCTCTCAATTTTTAAAATCGACTTTTTCTTAAGAGCAGTTTTAGGTTCACAACAGAATTAAGAGGAAGCTACTGAGGTTTCCCATGTGCTTTCAACATACCAGCCTACCCCATTATCAACATCCTCCACCAGAGTAGTCCATTTGTTACAACTGGTGAACATTGACACATCATCACCACCCCAAACCCCTAGTTTACATTATGTTTAACTCTTGGTTGTACATCACGAGGGTTTGACTAAATGTATAATATAAGCATGTGTTCATAGCAAGATGCCTTTTGACCCATATGTTTCAACTAGGTTACAAAAATAATAACTAAGGTTTTAGTTCAGAAAAACTCAAATAATGTGGGAAATAGACATCCCTAACCTATCTCTGAAGAAGGGCTCCAGTTGAGGCGAAGTTCTTGGATGAAGTAGATCAGTGATACCTGCTTTGCACATCACTTTGTAATTTTTCAAAAAGCCATTTCACATTTTGTTCACAGGTGTTTTGAGGGGGCTGTGTTCTAGTATTCCATACAGATAAATAGCAGAGTGTCCCTCTTTGGCCAGAATGATCCCAAGTATGTGTTGTATTGCTCTAGAGATTGGAGAGGGACTCTTAGATCAGCATGGGGTAGGACAAACAGCAGCAGCAGTTCTTTCAAGTATGGAATGGTTGTTCCAGCTATGTGTGGTCATGTTTGTCTTAACGCCAGTGGAAAGGGAGTTATTGAGTACCAGGCATTGTGTTGGTTGCTTCCCACACATATATTATTGTATAGATACTGTTATCCCCACTTTGCCCAGAAAGGAACTAATGTTCTGAGAGGCGAACTTGTCCAAGGCCACATCGTGTACGTTGTAAACATTCATGGCTCATGAAGTCCCCAGTGCAGGAAGACTTCTTAAGAAAAAGAGGAGGTGTACACTTGATCTGGGGAACACAATGCCTTTATCGTAGCTTTATTTTTGTTTCAGTGCCAATAACCACAATATTTTTCCAGCAAGATACTGCTGTTTTGTCTTTTCCCCCCACTTGCTCAAATGAGTCAGAGACTTTTAAAAGCTTAAAAAGGTAATCGAATAAACTGTCCTTGTAAAAGCACAGTAGGTTTAAGGAGGTTTGAATGTTCCAGTTTATGTTAAAGATGGAAAATTATATTTTTATGGTAATTACATGTTCCTTTTGATAAAGCAAAAACATTCACAAACACAGATGTAGTTTCAAACCGGTCCATTGAGCCTGCTCCAGCTGTGATGAGCTTGTAGTAATGACTCTTCTCCTCCCTAGGGAGAAGCGAGTCACACAGGATGGTAGTGGGTAAAAAACAGCAGACTGCTTTAGTGTGTAACCCTTCTAAGTGTGTTAACTTAGAAGGCCATGGGCGAAGACTGTGCTACACATTGATTAAGAAAGAACATATAGGAGGCCTTGGGAAACACCAACTAAAGTTGTATAGCTACTTACAGTGTATCATTTCAACTCTCTCAGTGTTTCCATAACTTGTATAGAACTAGTATTCATCGATGGTTCCTTTTCTGTGTTCCTTGCTGCTTCCTTTGAATCTTGTAGAACTCCACACCTTTCATAGCCAAGTCCTACTTTTCCCCAGCTGCAGTCAGTAGATTATCCTAATTAATGGAGTACCACCTGGAAGATGATGACCTCCAAAGTTAAATCTCCAGCTCAACCTCTTCCCCAAATTCCTAACATTTCTAATGATATCCCTGACATTTCTTCTTGATTCCTGCTAGACTTCCTAAACTCAGCATGTCCCAAATGGGCTAATCTCCTAATGACCAGCTTTTTACCTCCATCAGCCCATCTTTTCTGTGTCTTAGTAAAATCTGTCTTTCCAGTTGTTCAAGCTGAAGAACTTTTGAGTCATCCTTGACTCTTGCCCCTCACTCTCTACGTGTTAAACCAGCAACAACAAAGGCTATTTGATTGTATCTCCAAAATATATCTGAAAGTCAACCACCTCTTGCCACTTATATCGTTGTCAGCCTAGTTCAATCTACCGCCTTCTCTTCCCATCCATGTCCCTAATGTCTAACAGAGCAGCCAGAGGAACCTTTTAAATGAGATTTAAAGACATTATGTTTTTCTTCTCAAAACCCTCTAGTGGTTTCCCTATCTGTTGGAACACAAGTCATGTGGTGTTCTGTAATACTCTCTGTGACTTCCTTCCCACCATTGCCCTGTTGCCTCTTACCACTCGCTCTGGCTCACTTTTCTCCACCACACTCATTTATTTCCCTGCTAGTCACTGAACATTCCAGGCACAACTCTCACTGAGAGGATTAAGGAAGGGAGTGATCACCTATTCTATAATTACCATGTGCCAGTCACTGCTGGTCCTTGACATAAAATGTTTCAGTTGGTTCCCATAACGAATCTACCAGATTGTCTTGCTTTTTTTCAGGTAAGGAAATTGGGAAGTTAATCATTACTTTTCTGTGTCACACAGCTGAGAGCTGAATCCAGGACTGAGTGAACACAAAGTCCTTCTCTCTCAAAAAAAAAAAAAAAAAAAAAAAGAGTACTTGGATCTCTGTGAGTGAAATCGTATCGCTGGGGCCATAGTTGTAGGTCCAGGAAATGAAAATCTGTGAAGCTGAAAGTGATGTATATCATTAGATATGAGCGTAAGCTGACTTTAGAGGGACTGAATTCTGGTTAGCTGGATTTTTGAGAAGGAGCCCTGATGAGTAAACCTATATACCAAGTAGGCTAACTGTGTGGGGGCTGATTACAGCCCATGGGCCAAGTGCAGCTGGAAAGCATGTTTCTTCCCTTGGTCACTGCCTGATAATCCAGGAACTAGTAAGTGCAGATCAAAGGAGACTGCATAGCTCATGTATTGAGAATTCTGGTGCCAGGTGCTGAAATAACCTTCCTTTGAGGGCAAGTAAATTCTCTCAATTGATGGAACAGAAATTGCTCCAGGCAAAGGGCCCGTTTGCTCCCATGCTTAATTGCCTCACTAACCCTCATTCTGGATTGAGCTTCAATCACTTTACTTTCTAAGCCTGGAACCCCTGGGACAGGTTTCCACTGGCATGCTTTGCAAGCAATGGGGGCGATTATCCAGGCATCAAAATTGCTTTTCTCAGGTCTTTTCTGGCCAAGCTCGGTCTCTGTTCATCCAAATTGCCTGGAACACTGCCCTCTGCCTCGCCATGTGCTGATGGAGGCCTGGTCTCAGGCTGGACAGTCCAGCTCTCTAGCTCAAATGAAAAGACTTCAAGCCTAAATGTTACAGACCTTATGCTGGCCTCAGAGTCCAAGGCAATGCAAAGCAAAGTGCAATGTAATGGAAATCAAGTTGCGTGTTCTGATCTGCTTTGATCTTTACATTTTTGTTAGGCTACTGGATAAAGAGCTTTTGAGCTTCTCTTGTCCCCAAGGCATTTCAATGTGGCTTAAAGTAGCAGAGGAAAAGTAACCCTAAAGAAGGTCAGGGAAGCTCTCATCATTTATACAAATGGGCCAGCAAAAGATATTCCATTAAAAAAAAATCATTACCTTTTCACTCATTCAAATGCCATTAGAGCAAACATAGTGGAAAACTGTAGGAGGGAGACATTACTCTGGCTGTTGGAGACCAGAGAAATACTTTTAGAGAGTACTTTGGCATATTTTAGAGAATACTTTAGGAGACCAAAGAATACTTTTAGAGAACAGTGAAAGCTTTAAAAGGGATTTTTGGAGATGGAATTATAAGGACACGGTAGGTAGGAACAGTTATGTACCCAGAATATCTGAATGTCAGGATGCTTTTTTTTTCTTTTTTGTAACCTACCTTAAAGGACAAGAATCAAATTAAACCATTAAAAAGTAAGAGTTTTGAAATTCCTCTGTGACTCAGCAGGTTAAGAACCTGACTGGTATCCATGAGGCTGCGGGTTCAATCTCTGGCCTTGCTCAGTGGGTTAAGGATCTGGTGTTGCTGTGAGCTGTGGTGTAGGTTGCAGATGCGGCTTGGAACTGGCATTGCTGTGGCTGTGGAATAGGCCAGTGGTGCAGCTCTGGTTGGATCCCTAGCCTGAGAACTTCTCTATGCCATGGGTTGGGCCCTTAAAAGACTAAAAAAAAAAAAAAGTTTTCCTAACTTGTTCTCCCCCATCTCAGGGCTTTCTTATAGCCCTCTGGATGGATGGAGAAATCTGTTGCCATTTCCCTCTCTCCTAGTAAGGCTTCCTTTACATCAAGGCCAAATAACAGAAAGTGACATAGTATTTTTGTCTATTAAAAACCTACTCAGAGAGCATGGTTTGTATTTTTAGAATTCACACCACACTTTGTACCTACAGAAGTTCTTCGAGAGGACCTAATATTAGAGAACCAACACATCACCTTGAATGTGATAAAACTTCAGTTTGGATGGTCGTTCTTTGACTCCAGGCAAGATGGCCTGCTGATACTGAGCCCAGGTCAAGACAACTCAGCCCCAAGCACTGCCTGGAAGAAAGATGGGGCTTGGTCCCCAGCTTGGATGTTGCTGGGTGAAACAGCCTCAGTTTATTTTTTCCTTTCCCACTTCACTTTCCTGGGGTTGAATGAGAAAAGGCAGGGACAGAGACCAGGGTTATTCTCCTGGTGGAGCCCCCTTCATCCGGGACATTAGGAGTTAGGAAGAAGCAATTACTCCTAATATTACGCACTGGTCCAAGAAAGACAAGGTGACAGTGGAGAATGTCCTTGGTAGAGACAAGGAGAACTTCCTTAAAGCAGAACCATTGGAAAACATTTCCAGCGAGGCATTTCTTTTTTTCCCCTTCCATGAGGTGTTGGGATGGGAAAAACTTACCTCAGAGAAACTTTAGTCCCTGGCAGGGCAACCTTGAGTGCGTTCCATTGACAGTCATTTCTGGCAGTCATGAATAAGAAGAGGTAAAAAGAGAAAAAAGGCCTGGCTGAGCAAGAGACAGAATTCTGAGGCCTCTGAAGCTTTGGAAATAAAGTGGATTTAACTTGACTCCATCTCCCCAGGACCTTACTAAAAGAAGAAAGGATAATGGGTATTTTGTGCAGCAAGAGTAGAAAAAGGCTGAGTTTGTGCCTAGGCATTCAAAACAGAGAGTAGGAAAGAAGGACCAAATATGGAGTTGGACTTCATTTCCAAGCGTGAACCTTCATCACTTTCATCAGTAGCCATCTGGCATACAGGGTTCTGTGGCATTTCTCTAAAATGACTGGCAACCTCCAACAGTTTCCTTGGCACTGCCACTGAGAAGCCTCCATTCTTAGCAGTGTGCTAGAAATAGTCAGAGCTCAACACAGGCAGGTAATAGTACTTACATAATCAGCACCTTATTCTGTCCCAACATGATGAAACCTTCATCCCTGTGTGACACTTCCAGATGCATATTCAGAACTTCTTTGTTTGGCTGCCGACACATGAAGCTTCTTTAAAGAGTTGCCAGTGATGGGGAAAAATAACAACACACACACACACACACATCCTCTCCTTCTTTGGGTTCAACAGTATTCAAATATCCTTATAGCACTTAGTGTATAATGTTGTAATTATCTGTTTATATATCGTCTCTTCCAGTAGATTTTAGCACTTAGAGGAGAGGAAATATATCCACTTTATCTGTTTATCCTAATCACTGAGCACAGATGCTCAAGGAAGTTTTGGTTGGACAAATGTTTTAGCTTTAAGCTTTGTATCTTTAGTATAATTGCTTTGCAACAGGTAAACCAGTCACTCCTTTTCAGAATATAAATGAAACCCTTGACTTTTTCAAGAAAGATGTCTTTGAAGAGGATTTTTTTTTTTGAAGAGGATTTTTTCCCCCGAAGAAGTATAGACCTTTTTCAAGGTGCTGTTTAAGGAACCAAGCCCACATCCAAAGTGGGTCTGACCAGTAACCCCTAGGACACTTTTCACAAGCACAGATGTGTTTGTTCTAGTGCTCCAGCCAACATTCGGAACTGGCAATTTGATCCGATTGACTTAATCCAAGAATCTATTCAGGTTTTCAAGAGACCAAACTGAATCTCTTAGCATTTTAGAAGAAAGAAAATGTACAAATGAACAAAAAAATCACACACACGCACATACACACACAGTTGAGAAGCCCACAAAAGTGGTGATTCTTTCCTAAGCTTACTCTATGCTAGAGATAAGAGGAAATGTACAGAAACAAAATTCTGACAGAACTAAGTTCTTTCAGGGGAGGACCCCATAGAGTGGCAAGCTCCTGTAACACTGTATGAAAAACACTTTCCAATTGAGCAAATAACTTTTATTGATTCAATTTTCATGTCGAAATAGAGCTCTATGTACTTGTTTTTTTTATCACCCCTGGTTTCTAAACCTGTAGCTCCATGTGTGTATCTGTGGGTGTACATGTATACCACACTCACTAGTACCTGATGATATCGGATGCCATGCTAACCAAAACAAATGCACCTATTCACCATAGGTAATGGCTGAATTATGGTATCCCTGTTTGATACAGTGAAATTCCTGGGCAAGTGAAGAACATGCACCATATCTTGGAGATTGGCATTCTGGTTTTTGATTATGCAATTGAATTTTCTTGTAAGAGTTTTTAAGACTATTAATTCTCTGATGTGTAGTAAATTCCTTAGTAGGCAATGGTTCCTAAAACTATGTTGGCTTTGATAATAGATCTTTGTGTTGGCATTTGGATATCTTCTTCCTTCTATCATTGTTGGATTTTCATTATTAGAATGTATATGTAAATACCAAGAAATGTTGGGATATTTATACAGACAATGTGTTTCCCACTTTATTGCCCCTAAAACAAGGACATTTTCTTTGTTAAACAAGCTATATAGCACCTTTGTGTTTCTCAGGCTTGGAAACCACATAGGTTCTTTTTAAAAGCAAGAGAAAATCCTTCAAGATTCCATTAGAAGTCCTTGGAATCCAGTTTGATTGACATTGACTTAGGAAATTAGTTTTAATTTCTGAAAATATCTTTTAACAGGAAATATCAAAGATCTATGCTTCCTCTGATAGTTAGAAGAAACATATGCAATCATGTGGTAGATGTTAAGTCAATTTCATTCTTAAGTATTCATCCAAAAAAGGTAAATGCACCCCTATGTTTGTCACAGCACTATTCACAATAGCCAAGACATGGAAACAGCTAAATGTATGTTGACAGAAGAAAGTATTTAGAAGTTGTGGTACATGTATACAATGGAATACTACTCAACCATAAAAAGAACAAAATAATGTCATTTGCAGCAACATGGTTGGAACTAGAGATTATGTGAGTGAAGTAAGTCAGAAAGAGAAGGACAAATATCATATGATACCACTTGTATTTAGAAGTATGGCACAGATGATCCTGTGTACAAAACCTAAACAGATCACCGTCATGGAAAGCAGCAGACTTGTGGTTGCTGAGGAGGAGGTGGGGAGGAGTGGGATGCACAGGAAGCTTGGGGTTGGTGGATACAAACTGTAACATTTGGACTGGATGGGCAATGGGCTACTAGTGTATAGCACTGGGAACTGAGTGTGATTGAGTCCCTTTGCTGTACAGCAGATACTGAAGAAACATTGTAAATGAACTCTACTATAATTAATAAAAAAGAAGGAAGTTGAGACCAAATGGTGTACCTATAACTGAATTTCTGTAGAACTCCACCCTCCAAAAAAACTGGATGTTTTGAGTCTTAATGATGGAGAAGAACTAATCGTTTCTCAGCTTAAAGACCTAAAGATTAAAGAGAAATAAGGAAGTTTTTGAGTTCAATACAGATAGTTATTTTAAAGCCTGAATTTTAATAATGCAAGTTATTAAACTGCAAATCAAATATAATGTCTGTTAATTTAAGGACACAAATTGAATGGTATGAATCCATCATTTGGAATATGCTTGGAATTTGTAACTAGCACCCAGAAGTAAATCTAGCTCTCTAGAAACACTTGAAGTGATTTGTTTGAATAGCTGGCCTTTGTTTTTTCACTTCTTGATGGTGTTTGTGATGGAATTGCCAGCAATGTTGTTGAGGGCAGAGATGACAGAGATAAGGAATTCCCAAGTGTGATGACTGAAAGGCTAACAAAAAAGAATTTTCCTTTGTTCTCCCAACTTAGTTTTAGTTTACACTAATAAAAAATGCTTATACAATTAAAAATACTTTTGTTATTAGAACTCTAAAACAAAAACTTTTGCTTTGTTAATATACATTTCTCTTATTTTTGATAGATTTTCCTACATTAAGACAGGTATTATTTTTAACATTTTGATAACCAGATGTTTTTAAAATTGGAAGTATCGTGTTAGTAGTGAACAAACTGAACTTAATGTTATGATATTTTTAAAAATTAAAAGCTTCCTGTTTTCCTGTAAATACTGGTTGAATGGAAAAAGTTAATAACTCAGTTGAATATTAACTACAGTTGAGTTCCTATTGCTTAGATTATGATATCATTATGGCAGCATTGCCATCCACATGGTGATGTCAAACTCTTAATTGAAAACACCCCATTACCTGCAGGGAAAAGTCAGTATTTAAGACTTTATACATCCTGAGCATCATCTCTAAATTTTTCTTCTTTACATCCCTACATTCTGCTATAACACTCTTCCTTTTGATATATAAATATAGACAATTTCATTTTACCATACTCTTTTTGGTGCTGATATGTTTATTTCAGATACCCTTTCTTATCATTTCAGTATGGTCACTTTGCCCACTTTGGCCAGTTTGAGTGTCATGTTTTTCAAGTCAATTATTCTTGTGTTTCTTTCCTCATGACATGGTGACTATGGCATGACATTTACTGAGGCCTTTGATTTCTAAATGAAGAAGTTAACTGTATCCAAAATTCACTGACAGTATTCTTAATCACAAGGAATTATTTAGAAATATTTTCCATCACTCTCCTGGCAATTTGGGTGAAAGAGAATGGGTGAGGGAGGAGGGAGGGGTAAAACCATTATAAATAGTCACTAAGTATGTTTGCCTATTAAAGGTGGGAATTTAGTTAGAAGTTGTAACCTAGAGAGCGCACTAAAGCTGGAAAATGGATGAATCATATAATCAGAGGTTTATAGGATTATAAATCTCAACCCCTTGTACTGGGTTCCCTATGATGGTTAGTTTTATGTGTCAAATTGGATGGACCTCAGTGTCTAGATATTTGGCCAAACATTATTCTGGATTTTTCTGTGAGAATGTTTTTGGATTATGATTTACATCTAAATTGGTGGACTTTCAGATGGCCAACAAACACATGAAAAAATGCTCAACATCACTGATTATTAGAGAAATGCAAATTAAAACTACGGTGATGTACCACCTCACACCAATCACATCATTAACAGGTCCACAAGTAACAATGCTGAAGAGGGGGTGGAGAAGAGGGAAGCCTTCTACACTGTTGGTGGGAAAACAGTATGGAAGTACCTCAGAAAACTAAATATAGAACTACCATATGACCCAGCAATCCCACTTCTGGGCATATATCTGGACAAAACTTTGCTAGAAAATGACACATGCACCCATATGTTCATTATAGCACTTTTCACAGTAGCCAAGACATGGAAACAACCTAAATGTCCATTGATAGATCAATGGATTAAGAAGATGTTGTATATATACACAATGGAATACCACTCAGCCATAAAAAGAACAAAATAATGTCATTTGCAGCAACATGGATGGAACTAGAGACTCTCATACCAAGTGAAGTAAGTCAGAAAGAGAAAGACAAATACCATATGATATCAGTTATATCTGGAATTTAATATATAGCAAAAATAAACCTTTCCACAGAAAAGAAACTCATGGACTTGGAGAACAGACTTGTGGTTGCCAAAGGGGAGGAGGAGGGAATGGGATGGACTGGGAATCTGGGGTTAATAGATGCAGACTATTGCATTTGGAATGGATAAGCAATGAGATCCTGCTGTATAGCACAGGGAACTATATCTAGTCTGTTATGATGGAGCATGATGGAGGATAATGTGAGAAAAAGAATGTATATATGTATGTGTGACTGGGTCACTTTGCTGTACAGTAGAAAATTAACAGAACGCTGTAAACCAAATATAATGGAAAAAATGAAAATCTTAAAAAATAAATTGGTAGACTTGGAGTAACCTAGATTGCTTTTTCCTAATGTGAGCAAGCCTCATCAAATCAGTTGAAGGCTTACATAGAACCAAAGGATGACCTTTCTGTGCAAGAGAGAGTTCTTAGACTTCATCTGCAACATTGCCTCTTCCTGGTTCCATAGTAGTTTACTTTTGGATTTGAATTGCAAATCTTTCTTGAGTCTTCAGCCTGCCAGAACCTCCCAACAGATTTGGGAACCATCAAGCTTCCACAGCCCCACGATCCACTTCCTTACGCTAAATCTCTCTGCCCCTGCCCAGTGTGTGTGTGTGTGTGTGTGTGTGTGTGTGTGTGTGTGTGTACACGAATGATCGTGTTTCTCTGGATAACTGTGATGAATACACTGACCCATAAGACCAGTAATTTTATGAACTGATGATTAGTATGTTACTTTTCTCTTGGGGTGTCATTAAGCAAACTCACGCCGATTGATTTTCAGAGAGTTTTCCCAAGAATCCTAAACTGTTAGGCTATGTACCTGAACCATTTGCATTAGAGTCACTTGGGGAGCTTACTGAAATTCAGCTTCCCAGACTCCACCTCAGACATATTGAATCAAAATCTTTGTGGGTGGGACTTAAAATTTATTTTTGACTGTTCTTTTAATTCTTGTGCACACAGAAATTTGAGAACTGCTGGTTTCTATAGTATTTGCCTTTGATTTTGCTGCAGCAGTGAAATTGCTAGAAAAGAGACTATTATAGCTACGACCAAAACTAACAACTGAAGAAGGATTTAGCAGTGAGGAAAACAAGGGGCGATAAACTCTATATAAATTGTACATTTTCTTTTAAATGTGGGTTATGCATGGGTCATAAATTTCTTTTAAATAGGATCTACTAGTTGTTATTAGATGGAATTATTGAGAGATTCAAGTTTAAAACATTGTAGGAAGAGTGCCAAAGTGTAATTATTTTATTTAATGGAAAATGGGGAAACTACTAGAGAAATGTACAAACATGCAGAAGAGAATAGAAGTTGATACTGAGGCCCATAAAGAAGAGACAGGTCATTTTGTAGAAGAGCGGGCAGACTGACTAACCTGGGGCTTGCTTTTGAAATGCTTCCACAGGATTGATAGAACACATGCAACATCTAACTTCTGACTATAGCCAGACCCTGAGTCCCTAAAGAAAGGTGGGGGGGAAGAGGAGAAGGATAGACCCTGTCTTTATTTTGTATATGCCAATTGCATAATGCATAACATATGGGATATGTTTTTCATCAACACTATGCCAAAAAGAGTTTGACCCACCTGGTTGCAGAGATGAGTGAGTTTGTGAAACAATTAGCATATGGAATAGATTATGAAGAAGGTCATCTTAGCATCTGGCTTACTAAGACCTCACATTTCCTATAATTCTAGGTCACAAGAAGAGCAATTCCCATAACGGATTAAGGACAATAACATTTGAAGAATGACTTATTTTCACCCAGGGTGACCTTTGTATTTATTAACATGGTATTGATTTCCTGTTTGCTTTTTCTAAGTCAACATGGCAAATGATCTTTAACCCCTAAAAAGGTTATGAGGACTAAATAGTCAGACAAGTGAATGTTGATGAAAGAACTTAATTCTTTATATTCATTTTGACTTCTCTGTGTGCTATTCATATGGGTTAATGGATTTTTCAGAGAGACTTTGAAAGACTCTGGCTAAGTTCAAAGTGCTGACAAATAGTAAAGTTTAGCCTAAGAAGCTCAGAAGCTCCATTTTCTCCTCCTTTTATATCCAGAAACTTTTAGAAATAAAGGGTACCATGCAAAATCCTTGCACGTTTAGATTACGTAAGATATTTTGAAATCAAAGGGTTTACACTGACTTTTTTTTTTTTTGCTATTCATAGATATATAGTCAAATTATTTATCTAGGCAGAAAACTTTTAGAGACCTATAAATTCACAATTTATTTTTAAGACCTTTGGGAAGAGAATTAACTATGAAAAAAGAATTTAAAAATCCTATAATTGCTATTGAAGCAAAGGAACCAGCAACACCACCTCCCCAAACAAAAATAAGAACTAATGTAAAACCTGTATACATTTAAAATTTTATCTGGTTCATGGGACAGGGTATAAAGTAAAATGCAAATAATATGTCAGCAAAGTTGTTCCAGTTCAGAGGTTGATAAACTATGGCCTGGAGGCCAAATCAGTCTATCACCTGTTTTAATATAGCTGTGTGTTAAGATTTTTACATTCTTAAAGGGTTGTAAAAAAAAAATGTGACAGGGAAGAATATGCAACAGAAGCCATATGTGGCCCACAAAGCCTAAAATATTTGCTATCTTTCTCTTTTCAGAAAAAGTGTTCTGACTCCAATATAGTCTGGGTAAGAAAGGATCTAGAGTTGTTCCATAACCTCTGTGATCCCCGGCAAATGGCGTGTCTTCTTGGAGCCTGCTCACTTGTCTGTAACACTGAATTAAATCTGACCACTTCACAAATAAAAGAAAATGAGGGGAAATTTGAAAACCATCATGGGCAACTAGACATATAGTATCATCCAAGACCTGTGGCCTCTTCCCATTGAAAAATAAGAGTTTTGATAGAACTGCTTTTAAATTTGGAAAGGGACAATTATGGGCTTATTTTGTGGCAGTTTTATTTGGGGGAAAACACTTTTCATCAAATTATTTGCTGTGAGTACATATTGGACATTGCTCCCAAATCAAACCCTGTTGCTTTGGACCAAGTCCAAGCTATGGCTTATCTTTTTGAATACAAAAAGTCTTCCTTTCCAGATTGTGCCAGTTATCATGAGGCAGAAAGGTGACTTCATTTCTGAGTGCAGGAAGGGGGAACTATTTCAAGTGTTTGAAGTCGGACTCCTTTAAACTCCCTCACTTTGGAAGCCCGAAGGTGACACAGGGTCCTGGGTGGAGCGAAATCACCAAGGCTAAGATGTGTGAGGTGCCAATGTCTGGTATAGGGGAGTGGTGAAAATTTAGACTGACTTCTGAGAGTTGAGAAAGATGAGAGAAGATCCAGAGTGTTCCAGACAGTGCTGAGGATTATCAGTTGGCATTGGGGAAGCAGAATGGGGTAAGTACATCATCAAGTCACAATAATTCAAATGATCATGGATGCAATACTTAGCACACTCCAGATCTGGGCTAACTACTTTATATATTATCTCATTTACACTCACAAAGTCAAAGAGGATAACCTTTTGCAGAGGACAGTCAGGTCCTAGTGAAGTACAGGTTAACAGGCTCACGGAGGGTAACCCTTTGTAGAGGACATGTCAGGTCCTACTGAAGTCCAAGTTACCTCTGCAGCCAACTCATGTCCAGAGCCCGGCAGGTGAGAAGAAAAGTCACCATTCCTGGCAGGGGTAGCTCATCCCAACCAGCAGGGGCAGTAGGGCTGTGTTTGCATAATGGGGTGGGAAGGTATGTGTGTGGAACCTTTCTGAATGACTCTGGCATCTGCTGGCACCCTCTACCCTTATGGAGCTGAGAATGAATATGCATAGCCTACCCAGGCTTAGAAAGGTGTGATTTCCCAGAAGGAATGAAAGTGTGGATCACACTACCAGATAAGCCACCAAGATGATAGTAGGGGTGTGGGTGGAGGTAGGAGTGGTGAGGGAATTAGAATGGACGATGGAGGAGGGAAAGGATGAGAGGCAGTGATGGACTGATACTTGCTAACTCTTTCAGTAAGAAAGACCAGCCAGGAGCACCAGGAAGAGCCACTCCTAAGCCTGCATACAGAAAAAAAAACCCATGCAGCACAGTGGAGCATGGTGGCCATGAAATGGACTCTCAGATCCTCTCTTTTGGGAGCATGATTAACCAATGCCCCCAGCTGCTGTCCTGGATTGACCACCATATTCCCACTAAAACCTCACTTTTCACAGGCTTCTCTTGGCCACTGATTGAGCCCACAGGGGAGTTAATGCAGGCCCTTCCCTGCTTCTGATGGGTGCCTTTGGTTTGAGAACATCAAACTGGCCTGTCCAAGACCTCCTGGGAACTGCAGTTCAGTCTGGGATTCTTCCTGCCCAGGCTCCTTCATTCTCAGTCTCCTTCACAGGACTCAGATGTGCATCACAGTCTCAAGGTTCTCCTCCCCATTCTCTGGCTCCTTTCCTTGTTCCCTCCAGAGCCTTTTCTTCCAGTAAATCTCTTGCATGTCTGATCCTGTCTTAGTTTCTGATTCTCAGAGGCCCTGAACTACCAGAATGATGTTAATTAATTTCCCCAGTTCCCGGTCACTTAAACTGGACATAAACTACCTTTTGTCCTTCGTCTTCCTTGTCCTCTCCTAACATTTTTTTATTGTTCCCAAACCAAGGTTTCTTCCTCAAGTCATGCACCCATTCCATAGGCCCTTTTGTTTCTCCTTATTTTATATCATCAGTTGTTCTACTTGCTCAGATTTTTTTCCAAAACCTTGAGTTGAAGTCCATAAATCCTCCTCTGCAGACTACATGCTGCCTACCTCATCTCCTCATTTGAAGCGCCTCTCTAGAACTCTGCTTCTTGGTGACTCCACGCTGCAGAGGGACAATCTTAGAGTGGTGGCCACTCCAGTCCTGCAGACCTGTGCAGACACAGACTTGCCATGGCCTCGTAGAATCCCTTGGAAGCTTAGCACTCTTTCTAGGTGTTCAGCTAACCTTTAAAATAGTTCCAAGAGGAATGGAGTCTTAGTACCCTCTTCTTACAAATGAGGATGAGGAAATAAGGTACAGGTCATTTAAATAATTTGTCATGAACCTTCTACAGTAACTCCTATAGAAGCAGGATTTGAACTAGGGCAATGTGAGGGAGAGGGCAAGGAAATAATAGAGGAGAAGACTGGGTCGAAGACCTGTTTTCATTTTTTTTTTTCATGTAATTTTTATTGTTAGGGGATAATTGATATACAATGTTGAGTCAATTTCTGTTATACAGCATAGTGACCCAGTCATACTTACATATACATTCTTTTTCTCATATTATCTTTCTGTTTTAATTTTTTTCATTTTTTTCTATTAGTAAAACAGACATGAGTTCCTCTCTCCTTTCCCGTTTTTGAACTTACCTTTTTTTTTTTTTAAATTAGCAAAAAGCATGTGTTGGGCTAAATGATTTCCTGTTTCTTTATTATTATTTTTCTTGCCTGTTTGTTTGTGTGATGATATCAGAAGACCTACTGAGCTGCAGGATTCTCTAGGACTCAGCCTTTCTCTCTTTGTCTTCTCTTGGCACTTCTTGGGTTGGTGCCTGGAGGACTGCAGGTCCTGGACATTCTCAATTTGCACATGAACCAGCCCTAGCCCATGACTCCGGACGCTGCAAAAATCTTGCTTTCTCATTCTTTGTTTTTAAACCAAAATAAAGGGAATTTACAAACTCTTAAAAGATTCTGCATGATACAAGCTGGGACAGACTTGGTTTTCTCATCTGAGTTTCTGGACACAACATGTACGCCTTTTGGCAGAAGCATATGTGTGCAGGGTAGGGATGGTGGTGGAACATTCTCATTAAAGTCTCTTCCTGTCACCAGCCTGGGACCTCCTGACACCCAGCATGTTGGAGGGGAGTTAGGTAGAGCCTTGAGGATTTGTGCAGGTGGGGTAGAACAAAAGGACAGAAAGAGCTGATCAGCTTTTAATGTCTGGGCGGCTAAATCTGGATTAACCTTTTTGGCTTTTGTGCTGATGAGATTTAGTGAGCCCTGCATGTCGCCCAGTTTAGAAGCAGACTTTCTGCTAAATAAGATTTGTACTGTTTCATAAATATTAGCCTAGATAAACACCACCAGTTAAAAATCAGTAATGTCCCTGAAGTGACATGTATATGTTAATTTCAAATTCTGTTTGAATTAATTGGATTGATTTAGAGGATGAAACCTTTGTCAATTTATGTTTCAAGAGATGCATTAATGGGAAAGGTAGAACACCACAGGCATTTTCTCCAACTTTGTTTTTCAGTATAAGTGTGGATGATGTCATCTCTTTTCCAAGAGGATCATTTAGACCTTGATGGCACTTGTTTGTCCTTTGTCTAACATGCAGCAAGAGCTTAAAAATATACATCAAGGATAAGTCTCTACAATTCTTCTAAAGAGCTAAGGATAAAGATCACTTTGGGGGGCTTATTATTTGTAAAGTTCTGCTACACACCAGGCATTCTCTTTTCTATGTAAACCAATGTAAGTCTAAGAACAGCCTTTGTTAAAATGAAGATTCTGCCCCTCAAAGATGTTAAATAATTTGCCTGTGGCAGGTGGCAGAACCAGCTTTTAGATTCACATATAGTGACTCCAGATCCAGTGCTTTATCCCCACCATATATTTATGTATTTATTATGGTGACTCCATAGATAAGTGTAAAAGACCATGGCCTCTGGCAGCAGAAAAACTCACGATGAGAAGGCACCTCTGTGGCTACTACTGTAGTTGTGTGACCCTTGGAGGCCATGTACTCTCTAAGCCTCTATTTCCTTATCTGTATGGGGTGATAATTTTTAACATACTATGCTGTTTTAGTGATTACTTGAGAGTGTAGGTAAAACATTTAGCATGTTGCCTGGTTCATAGCTAGCTCTCATTCAGTGGTACAGATTCCTAGCTTGTTTTTTTTTCTTTTTTTTTTTTAAATTTGTTTCCTGTTTGAAGTAACTCGTGGAGAATAATTTTTAAAAATACCACCCTTCTTGAAATATATTTCAAACCTTCTTATGTTTTACCGCATCTTCTTTTATGATAGAACTCTATTATATACAGGCAAGTTTTCACAAGAAAAGAGAAAGTTGATTCTTGGCTGGGAAACCCTGATGAATATCCCACGGACTGTAGGTCACTGGGAATTGGTTAAGAGTCTTGTGTTATATTACCATTTGAGCTCACCTAGTCATTGGTCAATTACTTAAGGATTTCCATTCCAGTTTTTTCTTCAGACCAGACTGGAAGACTTGGGTCAAAGGTGAAAACTCTCTAGTTTTAGGGTTAGGATATTTGGAGAGCTAAACTATGGGATGAAATCTCAAAGATAGCTTAAAAGGACTGAGTCCCCTTCTGATGACAGACTCTGTACCCCTTGCTGAGGGTTGTGTCCTCAGAAAGAACTACTCCATCAGGAAGGGCTTTTGGCCCATCATTGAGCCACCCTTACTGGGGCCGTGGGTGGACCCGTTAAACTTCCATCTGTAGAAGAAATGTACAACCCAGTTTTCAGGCCATATGCAAACACTATATGAACTAATTTGGTTATTTAATATAACACCTGTACATATTAGTGGCTCTAGAATTAGACCTGGCTGACACTAAGGAATCCATATATCAGTAGAGTTGGTGAGTTTATAATTTGATTCATACCTTTTTATTATTGTTAACATTATTCTTTATTTTTCCTCAGCTTTATCTTATTTCGATGATTCCAGCTACTGGTTGTCCTAGGGTTATCTGTAACTTTATTTCATGCAAAAACATCATTCCTTTTTACTTATATAATCTTCTCAATAAATGCCTAAGCAGCGTGCATTTGCATAGAGAAAACTTGTGAATCTATAACAGAGCCGTTTTCGGACTTTGTAACACTGTTATTTGACTTTAGGGGCAAATCGTTTTTACAGTGTCCTTTGTCCTATGAATCAAGCCATATAATTTTCATCACTGTCAATGCTGCCCAACTGTAAATGGAAAAAGAAAATACCAGTTGTGCTGATTTGATAACATAAACATTTGGTTCTGTCCCCATCTTATGTATATCATCATGTGAAATATATGCAAAGGCTTAGGCATTCATAACCCGAGGATTGATTTTGCCTGTTCATTTTATTCATCTTTGTTTTACTGCTTGTAAGGTTGGTAGTTGTGCACAGATAACTCTGAAAATGCCCATTAGCACCTAGGGAACCGGAGAAATGGCTTAGGCAGATGTAGGTAGCTGATGGTGATTTGGGTTAACTGCCTGTTTGTGTCAGTGTTCACATACTGGAGCTGATTGAAAATAAGACTGTTCCATCACTGAGAACTTACCTCCTGTATACATATGCTTTTTTTTTTTTTTTGGTCTTTTTAGGGCTGCACTTGTGGCATATGGAAGTTCCCAGGCTTGGGGTGGAATTGGAGCTGTACCTGCGGGCCTACACCACCACCACAGCAATGCCAGATCTGAGCCGCATCTGTGAGCCACACCACAGCTCACGCAACACGGGATCTTTAATCCACTGAGCAAGGCCAGGGATCAAACCTGAGTCCTCATGGGTACTTGTCAGGTTCATTAACCGCTGAGCCACTATGGGAACTCCTGCGTATGTATTTTTTGTGTGAGTATGTGTGATACTAGAGAAAGATGGAGACTACACAGCTTTTAACACTGATTATCACAGGTGGCCAGGATGGGAGTGTTTATTAACTTTTACATGTACGATTTTATGTTGTTTAACTTGTGGCATCAGGTACATAGTACTTTTTAAAAAAGTCCAATCAAATGAAACAAAAGGCAAAGTATAGTGTTAGAAAGGAAAATAGCTCAGAGCCAAATCAGTGCTTAAGACTTAATGTTTATATAATTCACCTAGGGATCTTGTTAAAATGCTTATTTTTATTCACTCGATGTGGGGTGGAGACTCTTGCTGCAGTTCTAACAAGATTCCATGTGATGACGTCAATGCCGTGAACTTGTCCATTGATCACACTTTCAATAGCAAGAATTTAAGTGTGGAAATAGGTAACAGGACTTGGTCCTCATTCATGAAAAACAAGAAGGAGATAGTGTTGTTGTTTTTTAGTTCTGCATATGTGCTTCCTATTAAAATAAAGAGAAAATTCTAGTAATTTTCAAGTCAAGATTAAAATAAATAATTTTCAAGCCAGACTAGAGGAGTTGTTTAACAGGCAGTTGATTTCTGTAGCACAGTGCTAGCTCAGAGTAAGTATCCCATAGAAACAGTTACATCTGACCCTTGGAATAACATTAAGCAGGCACACTTAGACACAGATTTTTTTTTCTTTTTCTGTTAATAAATGCTCTAGTACTTCATGATTCATGGCGGTGTTGGAAACATGGATATGGAGGAACCACATATTTGGTGGGCCGACTATGGGTTATATTTAGATTTTCAGCTTTGTAAAGGTCGGTGTCTCTAACCCCCATGTTGTTCAAGGGTCAGCTGTATTTTTAAGTTAATCAAGCATGCATTTGCTCTTAAAGCATTTAGAAACTTTTTTTTTTTTTTTTTTTTTTGCCATACCTGCATATATGTGGCATAAGGATGTTCCCAGGCAGGTATTGAAACAGAGCCACAGCTGTGGCGATGCTGGATCTTTAACCTATTGCACCACATCGGGGACTCCCATTTAGAATTATAGATGTGGGCTATGTTCTCAAAGAATTCATGCTTTTTTTGTAGTGATAAGACCTAAAAATCATTTGTGCCCGGTAGAAAGCAGTGTTTGTAGGCAAGTGAGAGATAGGGCTGCTTGAAGGCAAGTATAAGGTAAATACAGGGGCATTGTAAAGAGGGCTGCAATCCCAGAGTGGGATGTCAAACTTGGACTAAACTTATAGACCCAGAAGGGTTGTAAGGTGTGAAAAAAGCACAGGTTGCCTCTCAGATGAAGTCATTATTTCTAGAAGGTGACTCTTGGGTGCTTGAAAGAAGCTTAGAGTTTTTCCTAGCTTCAGGTTTCATGCAGGCAAAGTGGGATTAGCTACTGATTAGCTAGAAATTGCTGACTAGGATCAGCTCTGTTCAGCAAAATCACATTCTCCTCATCACATCCTCATATTCAATTACTCTGAGTAAAATAAGTATTTGGGTTGTGTCTGCCAGATGGTCAGCTTTCTTTTCTCTAACAGAGCTGTTCATCAAAGTAGATTAGGGGGAAAATACTTGGTAGGAAATGTATAAATAAATGAATTATGTATTATATCTTTCTGCTATTATTTGAAGAATCCATAAGGGAAACAGAAAAGGACAGAAATACTGTTTAACTCAAATTTCTGCTGCTCTTAAAAGCAGATTAGGCAGATAGTGGACCAGACTGCTTGCACCTTTGGTTGCTGCACTGAAAGCATGGTTTATGGCATGTGATGAATTATTTGGAGTATGGACTTGTTGGTAATATTTTGTCCCCTGTCTAATTCAAATAGATAGCTTTTTATAAATATAGATATCTTTCTCGTGTATTTAGTTTGCACATGACTTTACTTCATTTAGAAACCCGTTTGTTTCGCAGTGGAAGACAAAGTGTAATTTGTTTAAAATCCAATGAGAAGAAGGAATTTCTATGACGGAAATTGGATTTAAAGAAGTTTTTCAGAGTTGTGTTCATAGTATTAGATTGAGATTACTCACTTTACCACATGCAATTAAAATGTAGCTGTTTGTTGAATACAGAAGAGATGGAGTTTTCATAGTTTCAGTTGCATTGGTGACAATTTCATTCAATGATCCAGTCAGTCTGTGACCAGTGACAGCAAGTTTGAAAGAAAAGTGTCAATATATGAGCATTTGCAAATTAATGCTCACCTTACAAAATCAGTGTATTCAGAGGTGTTTGAGTTTTCTTTGAGTAGTTTTGATCAACTGTATTTATTGATTATATTATTCAGAGTTAGCCTTTTAAATTATATATAGGTAAGGGTTTTGGAACATGGAGGAATGAGATTAGGGATGAAGGCACAGGGCCCGAGGGAGACAGAATTGCTCAGAGGTTTAGGGCTCACTTTAGAAGATAGGATTCATTTCTAGATTCAGATCCCAGTTATACCACTTATCATCTCTGTGACTTTGTGGGTGGTGGCTTAACTGAATTCCCTCATTTTAAAAATAAAATGTTAATGTAAATAATACCTAATAATTTTAGAGCAAATACTAGGTATGAGATGTGGTTGTTGGTACTTTGCACAGATTGCTTCATTTACTCATTACCAATAGGAGCAACTCCTTAGAAATAGACTTGTTGGGAAAGGGGGAAATGGTATAGTGCATATGAAGTCCCCCATAAATGTTGGTAGCTGGCAGTTATCAGTGTGATTTGGGTTGTTCTTATCACACTCACTACCACTATCTCAGATAAAGTCTGCAAGTATCTAAGGTGGGCAACTCCTTGCTTCTCATGGAGCAGAGTCTATCACTGGCTGTGTTTATTAAAGGTAGCGATTTTTAAAGCACTGTTCAAGAGACTATGTCTAGATTGGAAAGATGTAGATTATTCTTTTTATTCTTCTATAGGTAACTTAGAATCAAATGCCTCCTGAACTTATTTTTATAATCTTGTCCAAAATCCTCTCCAAATAGCCACAGTTTTATTATATATTTTGAGTCCTGACATAGTTGTATAAGTGTTTGACAGTTAGTTACTTAGCAAGAAAATGTTTATATTCAAACTAACAAGCAGTCTTTGGTGAGAAAAGAGAAGACTGTGGTTCCCTTCAGCCTTATGTCCATCAACGAAATAGACACATCTAGTTATCTAAAAATAAGCAAACTCTTTTGGTTGCTCTAAGTAAAAATTAGTGTAATTCATGCATTCACTTAACAAATATCTACCAGTGCCTCTATGTGGTAGACGTAGATTTTGGGGATTTACTAGTGAACATGAACAGAAAACTCGTTTTCAAAGAACTCACATTCTAGTTGAGATACCCACACCGAGGATAATAATTACATACATAGATGTGTTGTTTCATACACACACACACACACACACACACACACACACACACACACACACACACACGGCTGGAATAGAGCAGTCAGGATTGAAATTTTAAATGGGGTCCCAAGGAGGGCTACTTTGAAGAAGGACATCTGTACACTGATGTTGTTAGACATAGAGCGTTTGCTCTGTGTTAGATGCAGTGATAGCCACAGTGTATTTTTGGTGCTCTGAAATCTTCGCCAGCAGCTCAGTTTCCCAGTATATTAATACCATGTGAATGTGAATTAGCTGGAATGAATGACCAATGAGGGGCAGATGACAGAGTACCTCACGAGGGTACATAGCACAATGCCCAGCTGTGGCAGGCAGTTAGAACTGGACAGTGCTGGAGAGTGGGGCTGAATGTGCCATGGCTCAGCCAGCAAACACTAAAAATTTCAGCCACCTAGGACAAATTCTTTTTCTTTTATCTACCCTTTTCCTTCTATTTTCGGTTTCCCTTAAGGCTCCTTTCTTCGAGCTCCTTAGACATGTCTGCTGTGGATGGCCCTGGCACATCTGCTAGATGGAGCACTCAAACTTTTTTTGCATTTAGAAACGTGGTATCTGACGTTGTGAGCATATATTCTACCTCCTAGAAGAGTAATCCAAGGTTGCTAGGTGTATTTAAGTTATTTATTCATTCTGCTTCTTTTCTGTCCCATTAATAAACATTCTACGTTTGTTTCACTATATTGCATTTTTGAATTTTTAAAACCAGAAGAAGAAGACGTTAATCACTGGTGGATTTTCTGCCTTCACTTTGCAAAAAGAAAAAGAACTCATTGCTCCTGAAAGATATATTTATTCAATTTTAGTTCTTTTAATTATAGGTAAAGAAAGTCTTGAGGATAAAGTAAACGTAATTTAGGTTAGCGAAAGCGGTGGGAGGAAGGGCTGTGGCTTTCACCCTTATGGCTTCTCCAGCTGTGAGCTCCATGGGAAATTATCCCATGAATGACTCTCAGTCTTTCCTGTGGCTGACCTAACAGTCTCAAGGGGTTAAAGTACTTTACACACACACACACACACACACACACACCCAAGCCACTTAGCCTTTTAAAGTATAGAATTAATTTTATAATCTCTTAAACATTTTTTAAAAGGGAAAACTTAAAAAAAAACTTAAAAACATTTTAAAAGTTTAATAATTCCTTTTTTTTTGTCTTTTTGCCTTATCTAGGGCTGAACCCACAGCATGTGGAGGTTCCCAGGCTAGGGGTCTAACAGGAGCTATAGCTGCTGGACTTCGCCACGGCTTCAGCAACGCGGGGTCCAAGACGTGTCTGCAACCTACACCACTGCTCATGGCAATGCTGGATCCTTAACACACTGAGCAAGGCTAGGGATTGAACCCGCAACCTCATGGTTCCTAGTCGGATTCGTTAACCACTGAGCCACGACGGGAACTCCAGTAATTCCCTTTTTTAAAGGGGAGAACTGTAATTTCTAGATAAACAAAATGGCCAGCATATAGAGTCTCATATTTGAATTCAACATCTCAAATATCAAATCCAAGCATTCTGGATAATAGAAATCAAAAGACAGAACTCTTCAAAAGAAAATCCCTATTTCCCCCACTACTTTCAAACAGTAAATTTTAAAAAAATTTACCTTTTTTAATTGATATAATTTACAAATTTTATTTTGCAATTAGTTCCTCTTCTGTCTCATTTATTTTCATTTTTTTCTCCTTCATTTTTAAGGTTTCTGCTAGTACAGTCTGTTTCCAGCAACTTTTTAATATGGAGTTATGGGATGTAAGCATTTTTATCTGTAGTGAAAAGAATAAATAAATCTACACTCCTTCACAAGAGCTCCCTCTGTCCAGCTGACTGCCTGTTAAAGTGAAATGGGAAGCCTTTACTTCCCAGGAGCATTTGGAGGAAGCCTTTGCTCTCCTTTTTCTTCATTCCTGCCCTTACACTGATCATCTATTTAAAAATCTACTTCTCTGGGCCTGACTTCTCTTCCAAACTCCAGTTTCATTTCCCTCTCTTCCTGATAACTTGGTGACCCTAACCTTAGTTCAGTCAGTACGTCTAAAACTGAGCTCTAATTCTTTCTATTCAGTCCCACTCTAGGTCTCCATATTTCTTTTCTTTTCTCACTGCAGCTGAAAAGTCCAGTCAGCTTTCATGTTTTCCTTTCCCTCCCATCCCTAACATTCCTAGCAGTCATTTGGGGCTATCCCATTGGCTTTTCCATTCTCATCCTTCCCCTCTTCTCATTTGTTATTGCTACCACCAGCACCCCAGACCTTAACCCTACTCTCCTTGTGTCTGAATTAAAGCAAATATTGCTTGCCTGATCTCTCCTTTTGCCCCCACTCATTCCTCTTTTCCCATCTGGTTAATATGTACATAAAGGATGGGACTATAACTTAGACCTCTTTATTCCCAGAAGAGAGATTTCCATAGCGCACTGTTTGAATTGTTTTTTGTTTTTTGTTTTTTTTTTCAAAAGGACACGAGGTCATTTCTTATATTTACAATATGTGCCTGGTTCGATATTTGAAATTCAACATTGTGCATACTTAATTAAAAATGTTATGCAGATATATTCCTCTTCTGTTATTATTAGTTGACTAAGAGGGTCTCTAAGGTTTTTCTCAACTTCTAAATTTATCAACTTTAAATTTCCATGATAGTGGTAGTATTCTGCATACTGCACAATGTAAAAAAATGTATAATTTGGACTGCTGACACATTTTTTTTGAAAAAGATATATTTAGATTGAGTAAGAGAATCTTTTTATCTTCCTAGTTACTGAAAGATTTTTTTAAGTTACAATTGTACTTTGAGCTGTAGAAAGAATAAGCTTATGAAACTTCTATTTTAAGCAAATATTTAAACTCAAGAAGAAATCATTCAGTCTTCAAATGATCTTTTAAAGAAACCAGAGCAGGTATGCCTGAAGTTGACCAATCGTGGTTTTTAGTCATAGTAGAATTCAAATTATTTACTCTGAGGAAAGGATCATAATTTATTTAACCTTTCTTCAGTGTGAAGAATTTGGGAATATAGCACGTGTATCTTTTAAAATGTTTACCTAGAAATATGACACTTATATTTTGGAAGGAAGACAGGACATTTTTGCTATGCCACAGTTATAGATGGACTTAGTTTTAAATCTAATTTTATTTGGTAACAAATAATGACAACAATAACAAAATAACAAAACACATCATCACGTCACCACCCCCAAACCATCAAACAAGAAACCCTTGCACCTTTCTTTCACTAGTTGAGGTACAGTGTTTTCTGGTGCTACTTGACTGGGAAGGAACGTCAATGATATCTTATTTTTTAGCTGTTTTCTTTCCTCCATCCAACTCTTGTATACACGTATTACAAATTGTGAAAGGAGTCCTGACAAGGATATGGGGCATATGTCTTCAAAGGTGATTCGTTATTTATTTTTGCACTCTGGAAATTTTAGTTACTTCTCTGCAGAATTTGTGATTTTTACAGCTCACTCCAGAAAGGTGAATTCCTAATTCTTTGTAGTGTGTGACTTGAGGAAATCCTCAAGAAGTTCGGGCTATGGTAGTGACTTGAATTTGCATTCAAAGTCAGAGGAATTATGTGGTAGAATCTTTTCCTGTCCAAGCTTCTGACATCTGGATTGTACCCCAGTCCCTCCCTAGAAATAATTTTTGCTAATGTTACCAATGACTTCTCAAATTGCTAAATCCAAATTGCTAAATGAACTTATGTTTTACTTGTCTCATGGGATTTCTTAGTGATTAACCCTTCCCTCTCTTTGAAAAACTTTATCTCTTGGTTTTCATACCATATTCTTTTGATTTTCTCTTTTTTCCTGATGGTTCTTATTCAGATACCTTTGAAGATGCCTCTTTCTCTTACCAGCCAGTGGTTGTCCTGGGCTCTTTTCTGGTCTTAGTTTACACTCTTCTTGACATTTTCATCTATGAGTTTAAATCCCAGTTATATATAGACAAATCCAAAATTTCAGTCTCCAGTTCACATGAAGACCAGAATCCCATATTTAAAAGGGTATTTTAAAATTCACTTCAGTATACCATTGCCATCTTAAGCAGTCTTTTCCCCAGAGATGTTCTTCCTCAGTTTTTCTCCTCTTAGTGTATGGTGCCTCTGTCAGCCCAGCAATATGATCTAGAAACTGGAAGTCATCTTTGACTTCTGCCTCTCTTTCAGTCCTCACATCTTGATGACTTCTTCTCCTAGCATATCTTGAATCTCCCTCTGTCTCTCCATCTTTGCCTTCCCCTCCTTGGATCAACTCCAAATCACTTTCCTCCTGGAAGTGCTTTCATAGCTTCCCGCCTTGAGCTTCCTAATTGTTCCTTATTATCGTAATAGCTCTTCAACTTTCATACTTTGGCCTTTTACAATCATTTTTTCCATGCTGCATCCAGATCAATGTTTTACACTTTAAATTTCATTGTACTCCCTTACTTGAAGCTTGTTCTGGCTTATTATTGCTGTTAGAATAAGACATAAACTCTTCAACATGGCTGGTGCACAAGGAACAATGGGATCTGATTCCTACCCATTTCTCTGGCCTCATGTGGTGCTTCTTTTTGTTCAAGATAGGTTTTTATTCTTAGTAATTCTTTTTTGTTATTGTTGTTAAATTCCCACCCCCCAAGCTTAATTGAGATATGTCACTGTATGTTTAAGGTGTACAGTGTAATGGTTCAGTTAATATATATTATTATGAAATATTTACCACAATCAGTTTAGTTAACTCATCTTTTTCTTTCTTTTTGGTTCTTAGAGTAAGAACATTTAAGATCTACTCTCATAGCAACTTTCAAGTATGCAATAATACAATGTTAACCATAGTGATCATACTGTACGTTAAATAAATCCCTGGGCTTTATTCATCTTATAACTAATAGTCTGTACCCTATGAGCAGCATCTCCCCATATTCCTCACTGCCCAGTCCCTGGTAACAGTCAGTCTGCTTTCTATTCCTATGAGTTTTATGTTTTAAGATTCTACATATAAATGAAATCATGCAGTATTTGTCTTTCTCTATCTTATTTTACTTAGCATAATGTTGTCAAGGTCCATTCATGTTGATACAAATGGTAGGATTTCCTTTTTTTATGGTCAAATAATATGTATTGTATATATACATACATGAATGTGAGATATGTATCTCTCACATTTCCTTTATCCATTCTTCTGTCTCTGGATACTTAAGTTGTTTCTATGTCTTGGCTGTTGTGAATAATACTGCTGTGAACATTAGAGAGCACATATCTTTTTGAGATAATGTTTTCATTTCTATTGGATATGTACACAGAAATGGGATTGCCGATTATGTGATAGTCCTATTTTAAATTTCTTGGGGACTCTCCCTACTGTTTTCCATAGTGGCTGTACCAATTTCATTCCCACTAACTGTAGTACATTAGGTTTCTCCACATTGTCATCAGCATCTGCTAAAATTTAAAAATCATTTTACTTAATAGCAAATGATGGCAATAGTCATTTATCTTGTGTTTTAGAAGATATCCATTCTAGGAGTGCTGAGATGGGGCTCTCTTCTCTTGTTTCTGTTCTTGGAGAGAAAGCAGGTGCCTGTGTAGTGTTGGGGCCAGTTGCAGACATACATATGGTGGCTAGGGCCAGGGCCAGTAGCAAGGCCTGGGGCCAGCTGTGGGTGCACTAGCAGCTGCAGGAGTCCTAGTCGTCTGTATGCATTCTTGTAGTATTATACCAATGTAAGGATTTGCACCAGTGAAGGCTGGTGACAAGAGTTGGGGCAGTGAGATACAGGTGCACAGCTAGAGGAGCTAGTTGCAGTTAAACCCAATGGAAGGCCAGTGACAGGAGTCAGGGCCAGATCCATGAACAGCTGAAAAATCCCTGGCTGTTAGCATTCACCCCCATGAGCCAGGATCTCCATCAGATTCCACAGTGAATATCAAACAGGAATCCCCTCCTTAGTTCTTGAAACATATTTTCCCATCTCATGGGCCTTGAATTCCAGTTTCCCCCAACTTGTCCTGGCAATACCTACTCATTTTTTAGTAGTCAGCCTAAAACTTCACCTCTTTAAAATTTTTCTGTAACCAGATCTCCCTTTTATAACCTCATTAATCACTTTATTTTTCACTCCTAGGAGTTATCCCCTATTTATTTGAGAAGTTATTTCTCTCCTATCACACTCCTTAGGAAATTTGAAGTCCTGACATTTTTTTTTTTTTTCTCTCACTCACTCTAGCTTTTGTTTTCTCTTTTCTAGTGTCCACATAAACACAGAGGTGCTCTGGTTGTGCCCATCTCTTCTAAGCACTCTAGTTAGTGAATTCATATGAGTAGCTTGAAGTCAGCCATGGGGAGAGTATTTGTACCATGGAAATGAGTACATGTTACAAATCAGGAACCCTTCTCCGTGGCTGGTTGTTAAACATTTACCACCAAACCATTGCATACATACATACACGCATGTAATTTTTACCGACCAATTGTGTTAGTTACCTTGCTGTTTTAAGCTTTATATGTTAGTTACCTTGCTGTTTTAAGCTTTATCTCTATTTCATTTAATAATTACATTGTGGATACTGTTTTATCTTCATTTTACTTATTTTCCAAATAACTTTGCAGTTGCCAAGTTCTCATCACATGTAGCATATAGGCAACGTATTTGGCACTTACTAAATAATAAATATTTTTATACAGTTGAACAATAACTTGGTAACCTGCAAAAGAAACTTAGCTTATCCTTCTTCTATTCTCTTTAATCTAATAAATAAGACCCCGTTGTTGACTACTTGCAATATCTACGATGTTAATCTTCTGTTTTAAATGTTTTTAAATATAAGACATCTTCATGTTTTCCTAGTACTCTAATGCTTAATACCTTACCCATAACAATGATAAGAAATAGAAGACAGTTGAATATTATCTAGAAAGTTTAAAGGAAATGTGAGCTACGTGCTGTGTTCCAGGCCAGATTGTCTTTCATGTGTAAATGCAGCAGATTGACATCTTTAACCTGAAACAATTCAGGGAAATAGAGTTCTTGAATAATCTATTATACTATGAAACTGAGCTCAACCAGGAAGTGAATCAAAATAATGAACAAGCGGAAAAGCTGTTGTAAAGAATTGATATTACTCTTTGAATCCTTTTAAGTTTAAAACTTGAAACTACTGTGAGAATTCTGAACTGTAGAACTAAATCTAAATATTACAAGCACTGAGCATATATAAGTAATATAACAAAAAAGATGCAAAGCAAGTTGAAATGGGAAGAAATGCAGGATTAATACTTTATCTCTTACAGGGTATCAATGGATAATGCCTAAAGGTGAAGAAAATTCTTATTTGTTAAAAGTTTTGTATTTTTAACATTGAAAGAATCGGTCTAAAACTTAGTTATTTCAATTTAATTTCACTTTACTTTCTTTTGTTAAATTCAAGGAAAATTAAAAAATTAAAAGCAAGCTTTTCATTCAAAAGCAGAATATGTAGTATGGATCTACTTTAATAAAATTATATCTGTTCATAAATCTGTCTTCCTATCTTTTATTTGTCCATATTTATAGAGAAATATCTAGAAAGTTATTGACCGACTATAGTGGTAATTTGGGAGGTTCAGATGATTTTTAAAATTCTTTGTTATTACTTGATTTCTTTGTGAGCAGGAATCACTTTTTTTAACAGTGCATACTTAATTCTTCAAATAACTACCACTTTGTTTATTGTATTAAATCTAGTGATTATAAAGAATTTGCATTTAGATACACTGTCACCTAGATAGTAATTTTATTTTGTGTGCTTTAATTAAACGTATTGGTTAATAAGGAATCAAACCTGGATTAGTTTTAAAGAGTAAGTAATTTGGATATGGGAAATTAACTCTGTTTTGAGTTCGACTGAGGAGTAAGGTTTACACACTCTCTGCTCTATTAGTGAAAAACAGTGGCGAGGCATCCCAGGGCATGTTCTTGGGAAGCAAATGATATGATTTCCCCATTTAGCCACATTTGACTAATTGTGCTAATTATAAAACAAGCTGCAGGGAGCCAGCAAGCATGATGACTTGAATTCTACTCTAAGAATTAGTTTTGTGTTATGAAACAGAGGCACAGGAAGGACTATGAAATCTTCTTCTGCATCTGTAATAGGTATCTATGCAAAAAGAAGAAAGACATTGTTGGGATTTTTGTGGGACTTGATCCTGAATTTAAGAGAAATTCTATTTAATAAAAGATTTTAGAAATTAGACCAGTGTAAACTTAATTGCTTATACTTGACATATTTTAAGTGATATACCAATACTTTGTGGTTCTTTAAATTTAATTTTGATTTTCTATTGGAGTATAGTTGATTTACAGTGTTGTTGTGTTAGTTTCAGGTGTGTAGCAAAGTGATTCAGATCTCTATATACATGTATCCATTCTTTTTAAGATTCTTTCCCTATATAGGTTATTACAGAATATTGAGTGGAGTTCCCTGTGCTATACAGTGGAGTCCTGTTCATTATCTTTTTTTTTTACTTTTTTCGGCTATTTTCGCAGCATAGGGAAGTTCTTGGGCCAGGGATTGACTCCTAGCCACAGCTGTAACCTATGCCACAGCTGTGGCAATGCTGGATCCTTAGCCCTTTGGACCAAGCTGAGGATCGAATCCATGCTACCACAGAGACAATGTTGGGTCCCTAACCTGCTGGGCCACAGCAGGAACTCCGATTATCTCTTTTGTATACAGTAGTACGTATATGTTAACTTCAAATTCCTAATTTATCCCCAACACCCAGCCTTTCCTCTTTGGTAACCATAAATTGTTTTCAAAGTCTGATAGTCTATTTCTGTTTTGTAAATAAGTTCATTTGTATCATTTTTTTTAAGAGTCCACATATGATATGAGATTTGTCCTTCTTGGTCCTACTTACTTTGCTTGGTATGATCATCTCTAAGTCTGTGCTGCTGCAAATGGCATTATTTCATTCTTTTTTTGGCTGAATAATATTCCATCCTTTTATCCATTTCTCTTTATCCATTCCTCTGTCAGGGGACATTTAGGTTGCTTCCATGTCTTTGCTATCCTTGTAAATAGTGCCACAGTGAACACTGGAGGGCATGTATCTTTTCGAATTATGGTTTTCTCCAGATATATGCCCAGGAGTGGGATTGCTGGGTCATATGGTAATTCTCTGTTTAGTTTTTTGAGGGCTCTCCATACTGTTTTCCATGGTTGTTGCACCAATTTACATCCCCAACAATAGTGTAGGAGGGTTCCCTTTTCTCTATATCCTCTCTAGCATTTATTGTTTATAGACTTTTTGATGATGGCCATTCTGACTAGTGTGAGGTGATACTTCATTGTAGTTTTGATTTGCAATTCTCTGATACTTAGCACTGTTGATCATCTTTTCATATGCTTTTTAACCACGTGTATCTCTTCTTTGGAAAAAAGTCTATTTATATCTGCCCAGTTTTTGGATTGGTTTGTTTGTTTTTTTATACTGAGCTACATGAGCTGTTTGTATATTTTGGAAATGAATTCCTTGTCATTTGCTTCATTTGCATATGTTTTCTCCTATTTGGTGGCTTGTCTTTTCATTTTTTATGGTTTCCTTTGCTGTGCAAAAGCTTTTAAATTTAATTAGGTCTCATTTGTTTATTTTTGTTTTTATTTTCATTACTCAAGGAGATGGATCCAAAAATATGTTGTTGCTATTTATGTCAAAACATTCTGTCTAAGTTATCCTCTAAGAGTTTTATGGTTTTTGGTCTTTCATTTAGGTCTTTAATTTATTTTGAGGTTATTTTTGTGTATGGTGTTAGAGAGTGTTCTAATTTCATTCTTTTACATGTGGCTGTTCAGTTTCCCCAGCATCACTTATTGAAGAAACTTTCTTTTCTCTGTGATTTATTTTTGCCTCCTTTGTCATAGATTAATTGACCAAAGATGTATGGGTTTATTTCCGGGCTTTCTATTGCTATTCCACTGATCTGTATTTGTATTTTTATACCAGTACCATACTGTTTTGATGACTGTAGTTTGTAATATTCTGAAGTCAGGGAGCCTGATTCCTCCAGCTCTGTTTTTCTTCCTCAGATTTACTTTGCTTATTCGGGGTCTTTTGTGTTTCCATATTGTTTTTAAGATTTTTTTGTTCTAATTCTGTGAAAAATGTTCTTGATAATTTGATAGGGATTGCATTGAATATGAAAACTGCCTTAGATAGTGTAGTCATTTTGACATTATTGAGTTTTCCAACCCAAGAATATGATAGATCTTTGTGTCATTTTCAATTTCTTTCATCAGTGTCTCATAGCTTTGGGCGTATAGGAACCTCTTTAAGTAGGTTTATTCCTAGGTATTTTATTCTTTTTTATATGATAGTAAATGGAATTGTTTCCTTAATTTATCTTTTCTGAATTTTCTTTTTTGTTATTGTATAGAGATGCAATGAATTTCTGTATCCTGTAGCTTTACCCAATTCATCGATGAGCTCTAGTAGTTTTCTGATAGTATCTTTAGGATTTTCTATGTACAGTATCATGTTATCTGTAAACAGTGATAGCTTTTTTTCTTCTTTTCCAACTTAGATTCCTTGTATTTCTTTTTCCTCTCTGATTGCCATGGCTAGGACTTCCAAAACAAAGTTGAATAAAAGTGGCAAGTATGGACATCCTTGTCCTGTTCCCGATTTTAGTGGAAATTATTTCATCTTTTCACCAATGAGAATGATGTTAACTGTGGATTTGTCATATACGGCTTTTATTATGTTGAGGTAGGTTCCCCCTATGCCCTCTTTCTGGAGGGTTTTTATTATAAATGGGTGTTGGATTTTTTCAAAATCTCTTCTGCATCTATTGAGATGAGCTTATGGTTTTTAGTCTTTAATTTGTTAATGTGGTATATCACACTAACTGATTTGTAGATACTGAAAAAAATCTTTCATCCTGGGATGAATCCCACTTGATCATGGTGTATGATCCTTTGAATGCATTGTTGGATTTTGTTTGTTAGTATGATGTTAAGGATTTTTGAATCTATGTTTATCAGTAATATTGGCCTGTAATTTTCTTTTTGTGTGGTATTTGCCCTGGGTCCCAGCAATTGTGAAACCTTGTGTGCATCTTGTATGCAACAGTGAAGTCTCTGCTTCCCCTAGTCTGTGGATCTCCTTTACTCAAGTTTCCCTGGCCTTCAGAGCCAAATTCTCCAGAGCCTCCTCCTCCTGATACCAGACCCCCAGGCTGGAGAGCCTGATGTGGGAGAACCTCTGTGATATAATTATTTTCCAGTTCGTAGGTCACCCACCTGGCAGATATGGGATTTGGTTAAGTCACAAAAGCACACTTCCTACCATCTTGTTGGGGATTCTTCTTTGTCTTTGATGTAAAATATCTTTTTTTGTGGTAGGTTATAGTCTTTTTTTGCTGATGGTTGTTCAGCAATTAGTTGTGATTTTGGTGTTTTTGTGAGAGGAGGTGAGATCAAGTCCTTCTATTCCACTATCTTGTCCCCAATCTCTAGTGTACCAATACTTTGAAAAATATTGTCCTCATTAATCGATAAATTGTACAGTGTTCTAATCTTACTCCATTCCATACAATGCCATCTTTACCTTCTGACAGTGCAACTGGAATGTAAAGTTTTTATGTTTTTTTTTTAGCATTTTTTTTCCATTATAGTGGTTTACAGATTTCTGTCAAATTTTCCAACTGCACCGTGTGGTGGCCCTGTTACACATACATATATAGATTTGTCACATGTGATTAGACATAGTTCCCAGTGCTATATAGCTGGATCTCCTTGCTTTTCCATCCCCAAGGCAATAGTTAACCCCAGACTCCCATACCCTCCCATTCCCTCCCCCACCCCCTTGGCAACCACAAGTCTGTTCTCCAAGTTCGTGATTTTCTTTTCTATTGAAAGGTTTATTTGTGCAGTATATTAGATTCTAGTTATAAGTGATATTATGTGGTATCTGTCTTTCTCCTTCTGACTTGCTTCATTCAGTATGAGGGCCTCTAATTCCATCCATGTTGCTGCAGATGACATTATTTTATTCTTTTTTATGGCCGAATAGTATTCCATCGTGTATACATACCACATCTTCCTAATCCATTTGGGTTGTTTCCATGTCTTGGCTATTGTGAATAGTGCTGCAATGATCATGTGTGCAAGTGTCTTTTTCAAGGAAATTTTTGTCTGGATATATGCCCAGGAGGGGGATTGCTGGGTCGTATGGTAGTTCTATGTATAGTTTTCTAAGGTACCTCCATACTGTTTTCCATAGTGGGTTGTACCAGCTTATATTCCCACCAACAGTGCAGAGGGTTCCCTTTTCTCCACAGCCCCTCCAGCAATTGTTGTTTGTGGACTTATTAATGATGACCATTCTGACTGGTGTGAGGTGGTATCTCATGTTCTTTTTTGCTTTTTAGGACCACACCTGTGGCATATGGAGGTTCCCAGGCTAGGGGAATTGGAGCTACAGCTGCCGGCCTATGCTGCAGTCACAGCAATGCCAGATCCAAGCCACGTCTGTGACCCTACACCACAGCTCATGGCAACACCGGGATCGTTAACCCACTGAGCAAAGCCAGGGATCGAAACCACAATCTCATGGTTCCTAGTCAGATTCGTTAACCACTGTGCCATGACAGGAACTCCAGAATGTAAAGTTTTTATGACAGATGAGTCAAACAAAATGAAAACGTTTTTTATCTGAACTAGTATTTCTGTCATGTTCTTTAGAAAACTGGTTGTGTGCTTGTATAATTATTTAGCATGTGCCGACATAGAAAATATGGATAATTTTTTGGACTCTAGTTATTGTGAAATGCAGTGGCATTTTGGGCATGGCTTGATGTTTTTTGGCTGCAGTGCTTTTAATTGTGGAGGCAGACCTTGCTATGATGAGTGCTGGATATGTTTACTTTTCATGGACACTCTTTATGTTTTGAAATCATAAACTTAAGCAATCATTACAGCCTTCTATCAGTATGGCTTTCTACTGCTTTTCATTGTAAATGTAAACTGTATTAGCTGCATTATTTTATATTTTATATACTACTCCAGGAACCTCACTACTATCTCTAACATTTCTTTTAAGAGGAAAAATTGACTCAAATTTCAAGTTTACAAATAAAAAATTTGACCACAAATCATTTAAAATCTGTGGATTTCTGAAAAGGTAGAGTTCTTTATTCATTTTATGCTGAGCACCTATTATGGTCAAGATTTATAAGGAGGAAACAAAATAGCTACCCTGGGAGGGAGGGTGGGGCAGGGATACAATCTGTCAAGAAACTTGTAATTTAGTGAAACCATTAATAAGATATAACAATGTATATTTGAGTACTAAATAGTTGGTGTGAAATACACGTTATTGAAGGTCAGAAGCCATAAAATTATTCAACCGAAAGAATATACTGTAGTCTGTCCCTACTTGCCTATACTTAAACTGCTTGTCATGTACTCTCATATGTCAAAGAAGAGCTATGCGTAGGAAATATTTAAAAACTACTTTCTCATGTTAAAATGATGAAAAGTCTTCCTGTGGAGATAAAAGCATGAGTTACACATCTTAATTGTTATGCTGTTATAATTTCGTGTTTTAAGATATAGCACGCAACAATTATTTATTAGTTGTGGTAACTGGGAAGAATACCTTATGAATCCTTTTCTAACAGTAGTTTTCAGAAGTCATTTGCCTCTGCATTGATGACCTGCATTAAATATAAATGTCATGTGGCACTAAGAATAAACGGTAAGAGAATTACTCTAGAAAGTTTTCCCCAGGAGAACTGAATTCTTTTCTTTCTTGTTTCTTTTTTGTAAGCACACAACTTACATTTTTTGTAAGCATATAACTTACATTTTTTTAAATAGTTGAGCCATTGAACATTAAGACATTCATTGTTCTGGATATCGGAAGGGCTAATTTATAAAGCTCAAAATGGGTGGCGTGTGTTCCCTCACTAGTTTCTGTCTGGAATCTTCTTCACAAGCCCTTGTTTCTTTCTTGTTAGTATTTTCTCCTGTGGCCCTGTGGATATCCAGATCAAACTCAATTCCTCTACTTTTTACAATAACTCATCACTTAGTAGTAGGCAACATTGATTCTCCTTGCTATCTTCATCCTAATGAGTCCTGATTTGGCTTAGATATTCACCTTCTTCCCCATAGCCATATGCTAACTCATCCTCAGTCCCAGAAAGGGGATTCCGATTGGTCTGGTCCAGTCATAACAGTTCTAGTTTGCCTGCCAGTCATTGATTCAGATATTGGCATGTGATATATTTTAGGCCGATGTTATATGAATAATATAGTATTTTATGGGCTTTTAGGAAAAACCTCCTCATTCTTAATAAACATATAAGAGGCTTTATTTCTGCCTGGAAATATTGTCATATTTGGATATATCTTTTGACCCTCCGGTTAAAAGGCAAAAAGTCTGAGTGTGACTTCAGTACATGGAAGAAAGCAGAGCATAGAAAGTTATAGGAAGATAAAGGTAGAGCAGGGGCAGCAGCCTTATAATGTAAAGGGCCAAATAATAAGTATTCTAGGATTTGTGACCATATGATTGTTTTTGCAACTACTTCTCTCTCCTGCTGCAGCACAAAAACAGCTGCTGACAATATATACATGAATGCCCAAGGCTATTTTCCAATAAAACTTTATTTAGCAACAGCAAAAAAAGGTCATAGACCAGATTCAAACTTTAGGCTGTAGTTGCCCTGAAGTAGAACCCAGCTTAGTGTGTATTATTATCGTTTTGTTACTCATAACACTTCTGATATCAAACATGTGGAAGTCTTTCCTGAAATCAACCAATTCTCCAACTCTCCAAGTGCCAACTGAGTGTCCTACGATTCATCTCAACTCTGACACAAACTACTGGATGTTAGCACAAACTCCCACAGGTTAAAAACTCAGTCTCTCAAGACTGCTTCCACTTTAGCTGCTAGTTACAAGTCCCAGGCCACTGGGACTTCATAAAAAATGGCTCTAAATCAAGGGGTTTCCACAACCTTCTCTTTAGGTTCAATAATTGGCTAAAATGTCTAATAGAACACAGGAAAGCACTTTACTAACTTGTATGGGTTTGTTATAAAGGGTACAATTCAGGAATGACAAGTAGAAGAGATATATAGGTCAAGCTATGGGAAGAGGGGTTCACAGAGCTTCTTTCCCTTTCTGGGCATGCGACCCTCCAAGCTTCTTGCTATATTCACCAACTCAGAAGTTCATCAAATCTCATTATTCAAGAGTTTGTATAGAGCTTGATCTCCAGCCTTGCATCCTCTTCGGAGGTTGGTGGGTAGGGCTGAAAGTTCCAGCCCTCTAGACACTTGTTCTTTCTAGTGACCAGCCCCATCATGAGCTTATCTAGAGGCCCCTCCCTCAATCATCTCATTAGTTCAGGTGTGATAAAAAGTGGTTTATTATGACGAGGAGCAAAATGTCCTCTTATCACTCAGCAAATTTTCAGGGTTTTGGGGGCCCTGTGCCAGAAATTGAGGACAAAGACCAAATATATTTCTTATTATATCGCAGTATGTGTTTAGAGCTTCCCTATATTTGTACTTCTTTATATAAGTACGTAAGTTTTCTAATTGATTAAGGTGGTAATATCTGTGGGGTTTGTTGTTGTTGTTACTTGTAGCCCCAAACCATCTCAGAACCTTAATCTTGGGTAATAGGATAAGACCCTTCTCCTCTGCTTTTAAGTACTGTCTGCATTGCAAAAGAAGCATTCTTGAAACAATATCATTGTCTTTGCTGTTTAATCTATTCTCGTTTCTAATGACTCAAATTTTAGGCTAAATAAGAGATGAGCAGAACTCTAAATTGGAAGATTAGTTATTCTAGGGCAAATGAAGCCTTGTGGAGAACCCTAAATGTTAGCATGCTAAAAGTTGCCTGCCTTGCTCCTGGAACCAGGCAGAGTATATTTTGCTGGATGTATTGTGGTAATGGCTGAGCATTCTTGATGTGGATGCTCCTATTATTACCTTTCCTCAGAGAAGGTTTAAATACATCACACCTTTCCTATTCCCCATGATGTCACTTGTGAGTTTTACGGGGCATTTGGAAAAGTTTATTCAGCAGTGGTGATGAATGTCTCCATGAGAGAGAAGACCATTGGTAACCTGAGAGGAACAATTATAAGACGCTCTTGCTTCTAGCCTTGGTGTAAATCTTCTTAATGTAACTGTGAACTTTGAAAATATATTCTTCAGGCCACTTTGGAGTATACCAGGAATGTTCTACTTACTTTTTAATGGGTTATTGTCATTTATTTCCTCAAGTGGCTGAGTCTTTAGAGTATTTCCATTCTTTTGAATTACATGTTGGAATGTATATGTATTAATACACAAATAATATTTTATATACATGTATAAAATAGTAGTTGTTCTAGACTTATATTTCTCCCCCTTCTTATAGTATTTTAAACTAAACTGAGTGCCAGATCTCCTTGAGGATTATTGTTTAGGAGGTCCAAGTACTATTAGTTCTTTTAAAGCAGATAAAAGCTAAAAGGAAAGAGAATACATAAGAAAGAAAACTTAATGCTAGAGGCAATGAAAGAAAGTTAATTAAAATTTCAAAACTCAAAAAAGCCTACTTGAATAAAAGGTCTGTTGAACATATTAAGTTAAAGCCTCAACCAACAGATCTTTAAAAGACTTGAGGTTAACTCACTCATTCTTTCTGCACTCAGAGTTGGATCTTGGATTCTAATTGCCCGTGCTAGTTCTTTTCATCTACCTTTGTTATCACAATATTCAGTTAAATTGCTTTTCTTGGGTGCAGCATACCTCAGATTTTTAAAAACAAAGTAAATGATGTTGTTTTCTGCTGGTGTTAGCAATTAACACATCCTTATATGAGAATAATGATTTTACGATGACATATCTTCTGTCTGTGACCTAAAAATTACGGTCAATATTTACTGTAAGACCAGCCACAATAACCACAGGAGTAATTCCTTGAGAACCACTAATTTGTCTTCCTGTTGGAAGTCCTTATGGGAGTTCTATCTGTATATCTATACAGTAGGGTTTCGATTTTTTTTTCTGTTTTATCTACCTGAAGTTTTATTGTTTTCTGTTTGTATCCACTCTAGAAACACTTAAATATCTGAGTTGACCAGGGATAGTTTGCAGTTCAGGGTGTGAGTAAAGGATACAAACACAAAAACAAAACTTCAAGTGTTATAAATCTACATAAGAGTCTGATGAATTGAGAGTTTAATGAGTTTACATATGGAGGGATGAAAAAAATGATCATGTTAAATGTCAGAGAGTGAGATACAGTCTTATCTGCCTACAATCTTTTTTTTCTCTCTTAAAATCAAAATGTTCCCTAGGTGATCCCTAGCTTGTAAGGGAATTCAGGAAAGGATGCTTCTGTTGTAACACCTAATTTTGCATTCTAATCATTTTTGTTTTGTTTTGGCTTAAATAACAGAAATTTATTGTCTCAGTTCTAGAAGTTGAAAGTCTGAGATCAAGGTATTGGTGGAGTTGGTTTCTTCCTCTAAGGGCTGTGAGGAAGGATCATTTTCAGGGCTCTTTCCTAGCTTCTAGTGGTTCCCTGGTAATCTGTGGTGTCCCTGGCTTGTAGATGCATCACCTTGATCTCTGCCTTCATTTTTATGTTACATTCTCCTTGTGTGTGCCTTTGTGTCCAAATAACCTCTTTAAAAAAATTTTTTTTAAATTTTTATGTGATTTAAAAAATTTTTATTTTACTAAAGTGTAGTTGATTTATAGTGTTTTTCAAGTTCTGTTGTATAGCAAAATGACCCAATCACATACATTTCTCTGTGCTGTACAGTAGGGCCCCATTGCCCATCCGTTCCAAATATAACACTTTGCATCCAAAAACCCCCAAAATGCCTGTCCATGCCACTCCCTCACTCTCCCCCCTTCCCCCCCTCCCAGGAACCCCAAGTGCACTCTCCTTGGCTATGATCTGTTTTTTTAAGCTAGGATCGTCTCTTCATATTTTATTTTATTTTGTTTATTTTTTTTTTTTGTCTTTTTGCCTTTATGTAGAGCCGCACCCGCAGCATATGGAGATTCCCAGGCTAGGGGTCTAACAGGAGCTGTAGCTGCTGGCCTTCGCCACAGCCACAGCCACGCGGGATCCGAGCCGCGTCTGCAACCTTCACCACAGCTCACGGCAACGCCAGATCTTTAACCCACTGAGCAAGGCCAGGGATTGAACCCGCAACCTCATGGTTCTTAGTCGGATTCATTAACCACTGAGCCACGAAAGGAACTCCGTCTCTTCATATTTTAGATTCCACAAATAAGTGATAGCATATGATATTTTTCTTTTTTTTTGTGGCATACTTCACTTAGTATGAGAATCTGTAGTTCCGTCCATTTTGCTACAAATGGCATTTGTTTGTCTTTTTTTATGTCTGAGTAATACTCCATTGTTTATATGTACCACATCTTCTTAATCCATTCATCTGTTGATGGATATTAGATTGCCGCCTGTCTTGGCTATTGTGTATAGTGCTGCAGTGAACATAGGGGTGCATGTTTATTTTTCAGTGAAAGCTTTGTCCAGATATATGCCCAGCAGTGGGATTGCTGGATCATATGGTAGTTTTATATTTAGTTTTCTGAGGTGCCTCCATACTGTTTTCCATAGTGGTTGTACCTATTTACATTTCCACAGGCAGTGAAGGAGGGTACCTTTTTCTCCATTTTTTAAAATATTTTTGAAGTTTTTTTAATACAATTTTTGAAAATTATATTGTATTTACAGTAATTACAAAATGTTGGCTATTTTCCCTGTGTTGTGCAATACATCCTGTAGCCTGCTTATACCCAAGAATTTGTACCTCCCACTCTCCTAGCCCTATTTGCCCCTCCCCTCTTCACTGGTGACCATAGTTTGTTCTCTGTATTTGTGAGTCTGCTTCTTTTTGGTTATATTCACTACTTTGTTGTATTTTTTAGAGTCCACATTTAAGTGATATTGTACAGTATTGATCTTCCTCTGACTTATTTCTCTTGCATACTGTCCCTCAAGCCCGTCCATGTTACTACATATGGCAAAATTTAATTCTTTTTTATGGATGAGTAGTATTCCATTGTATATCTTTACTGTATTTTTAAAATTCATTCTTCTGTTGATAGACACTTAGGTTTTTTACGTCTTGGCAATTGTAAATAATGCTGCCATGAACATTTTATTTCTGATGTTTCCAGGGATGAGATGTTTGGATTAATTGAACTGAGAAAAGGAATAAAGAAGCTTTGAGAATTCCTACTGTGGCTCAGTGGGTTAAGAACCTGACTAGTCTCCGTGGAGGATATGGGTTTGATCCCTCTATGTCCTGGTTCAAATATAACCTCTTTGTAGAATCTTCTGTGATGTTCTGCCCACTGTCTATGGGAAGATTAATGGCCCGGTGTTTCCTCACCAGGACTTTTCTGTTCCTTATGGAACTTTTCCCATAGTACTCACTAGCACCCTCACGAGACTGAGAGCCCTTCCAGAGCAGTATTTGGCAAATATGGTCTCCAAAGGGCCATGTAGTAAATGTTTTAGAGTTTGAGAGCCTAACAAGTATTTGTTGTAAGTATTTCTTGCATTATTATTTGTTTTTCTTTATATCCCTTTGAAATATAAAATTGATTCTTAGTTCGGGAGTCAAGCAAAAACATTCTGCTTTAGGCTGCAAGCTGCTGAGATTAGCCTTAGAGAAGGGAGATTATATTTCGCTCTGTCACCCAGTAGAGTGCCTGAGCCTGAGAAGAAATCCAATAAAAAGATGCAGTTCTTTAATAATGAGCGTAAAATATCCTATAGTATTTGAATTCTTTATACATGACAGTTACTCTCCTAAGAATTTAACATAGGGTCTATCATTTGGTTTGCACCAAAGCAGATCATATTGTCAGCACTGCTTTATTGATGAGGCAGTTGTGGCATGAAAAACTGAGGGACTTGCCAAAGATTTTACAGCTGCATGCCTTTAAGAAATTAGAGGTAGGGCCAGGACAGAGGCAATTACGTGTATTCTTTCCCCTCTTGGGTTAGGCTTCATGAGAGGACATAATGTCCCTGAGTTTGATGTAATCAACATCCTGCTCTCTAGTGGAAAACAAATGTAGATTGACATGATCTACAGAATCTTTGACCTAAAGATTGTGTGAATCTCAAGCGTAAGTAACTATGTCTACTGACTTTTATCTTTATAATACAGTTTGGAGAAAATAACAAAATTGAGTAGCTAAGAAGATAGGGATTACTTTTTAATAAAGGAAAAGTCTTGGATTGCTTGGATTCTATTGCTATCATCACATCTGTTTCCTTAAAATCTAGAGAACTCCTATTCCTCTTTAACTATAATAATATCTTTCAAACAAACACTTTGTCTAAATTAGCTGTCTTCAAAGCATATCTATTTGAGTTAGAAGCTAAAGAAACATACTATTTTAAGCCACACGATTTTTTTTTTTTAATTTCTTGACCAAAAGGAAAAGATAATTGTCTTTGTGTTTTACAGAGAAAACACATTACCTCATGGCTGACAGTTGTGACAGAGTAAACTATTGAGAGCTGATATTAAGAATTTTGATGATGTCTTTTGGAAATCTAACAGAGTAGAGTTATTAACATAGTGAAATTGAAACTGCAGTAATGAATCAAACTATCATCATTAACCAAAATACCCTCAAAGCAGGTGCTATTTACAATTAAATGATAATAATCTTTATAGGAAAAATTACAGGGGCATAAAAAGCACTTGCTGTCAAAATTAGCCTTTCAAAACGCAGAAGCTGTTTCACTGTCATAACTTTAAGCAGTAATTATTATTAGGCCAGTTTAAAGCAAATTAGTAGGTGGTTTGCAATTAAATACATAACATATTTACATTAAGAGCAGTATTGTGAAGACCGTTATTTTCCCCACTGGAAATTAAGTATGTTTTATCAAATGGCAACTGTGTTCTTCCCTGTACTGAATTCTGCCAGCTAGAAGACAGGCATGGGAGGGCTGCAGGGGAACAGAGGCACTGAAGAGGGCTGCTGCCTAAGCAAGGACCCTTTCTTTGGAGCTACGAAACTGGCATGTATTTCAGTTTCTAAATATGAATCTCGTTTTAACCATTGACATTTCTCCTTCCTTCCAGCGTTTTATGTCGCTTATGCCATTGTCTTCCTAAGCATTGTTATTGTCATCCAAACAAACAAAAGGCAATAAAATACGCAAAAAGGAAAATGGTGTGATAGCGGCGTAAATGTAGACTGCAGACAGGTTGTTATAGAGTGTCACTGCCCATTCTCACAAATTTCAGGGTTACTTCTGAAAATTAAGGGAAATTGGACTTGTAAATATAGTTCTATATTCCTTTAAAATAGACTTCAGTTCTGTGTCCTTCTCTGAGGACACATCACTCCTAATCACTGGTTCAGCATAAGTTGGGTCCTGCAGCCGAGAGCTGAAAGGACTAGGGCTGGTCGGCTTGATTGCTCAGGGAAATCTTGGGAGGAGACCGTTACTGAGTCCATATCTTTGGCTCACCTGGCCTAAAGTCACACATCTTCCCATGGCAAAATTAGCCATCACACAGTGGGGCTTGGGTTGGGAATTGTTTTCCCTTCCTGAATTTGAAAATGAATTCCTCATCTGTTTTATATGCAGAACAAGAGTGCATGCAGTGGCAGGCAGGGCTGAGAGGTCCACAACATGCTTTAGTCTTGAGGTCATGAGAGTACCATTTGATGGTGGAGTCGATCATTTAGTAATGCATGCATTCCTTAAGAGCTGAGCAAATGCTATAGGTAAGTTGGGAATGTTTATTTCACTTAGTACATATTTTATCTACTTATATTGTATATATACAAACAGTGGCTCCCTAAAGATTAAGAATCTAGGTAATGATTGCACATTTCTGCCTTTTGAGTATGTCATCTCCAACGACAATCAGGCTTTCTCTGTGTCTTTGTTCATAAACTAAGTCCCTGCAGAAATGTTGCTTTTTTGGGATCACTATGGACTATCAAACTCACGGGAAAAGGCCTTTCTACTGGCTTTCTATGGCTTTCTCCTCCCTAATTCCATTGACATCTTCTTTTGCTCTTTCCTAGAGCCATTTCTTCTTAGTTTTCATAGCATGTGTTCTCCAGGTTTTTTGCCTTTGTGTGGGAAATGTTGGATTTTAACCCATTCTATTGTTCAGTTCCTCCTCTTTTCCATTTAAATGTTCCTCTGAGACCTGACCTATTGCACTCTCTGCTTGGGGAATGTCATGGCATCAACTTTCACCTTCATGAGTCTGTGTCACTTGCCTCAGCTCTTACTCAAATTCCTGGCCTTTGTTTGTTATTGCAACTGTATCTTTGTTCATGGCTTCCATTTCAAAACAACATGCCCTAAATTCATAGTCTTTCTTCCAAACCTGCCCTACCTTTTGCCTCCTCCATTTTTTGGAAAATTGTTTCTCCATCTTCCTGACAGCCAGGCTTAGAATCTCCATGTCAGCTATGATTCTTCCTTCTCCCTTGCCTCTTATCATCAATAAATATCATATTATTTCAGTCTTATTCTGCAGGAAGACATATACAAGATTTGTTAAGAAACAGGGTTCTGGGGGAGTTCCCATCATGGCTCAGTGGTCAGCGAACCCGACTAGCATCCATGACGATACGGGTTCAATCGCTGGCTTTGCTCAGTAGTTTAAGGATCCGGTGTTACTGTGAGCTGTAGTGTAGGTTGCAGATGTGGCTCAGATCCCGCATTGCTCTGGCTCTAGCATAGGCCTGCAGCTACAGCTTCGATTGGACCCCTGGCTGGGAACCTCCATATGCTGCGGCTGCAGCCCTAGAAAGACAAAAAGACAAAAAAAGAAAAAAGAAACAGTGTTCTCGAACCAGAGGCTGAATCCCTTTGTGGGTGATTGTAGGCAAAGTTTAACATTTATGTGCTTCAGTTTCTGCATCTGTAAAACTGAAAGATTAGAATTTATCTCATAGCACTGGTGTGAAGATTAAGTGAGTTAGTTACTTACACAGTGCAGTGTGCATAGTAAACACCCAATAGGTGTAAGCAATTATGAATATTACTAGTTTTTGCATGTGTTCCCCCTTTCTCCTGCTGTCCCTGTAATGATGCCAGTCCAGCCACTTTTAGTTCTTGGCTGGGTCACTGAAGTAGTTCCTAATCAACCTCATCCCCAGTATATTCCCAGTCCAATTCACCTTACATTGTGTTATCATATTAATCTTGTAGATATAAAGAGTTTTTATTATCCTGCCCCAAAACACTTAATTTAGAAAATTAAGTCTTTAACTCTTTTGTTTGGCACTGTAGATTCCATACTATTTTCCATTGTGGCTTACCACTACTCCCTTGCAGGGACCTTTCAGCCCAGCCAAGATGAATGTTTTTACTTTCCTCCATTTGTGTTTTACATTTTCCCACCTCCTTGCCTTTTCTCACAGTGGATCATCTTTTAGATTGACTTCTTCCTTATCTTTGAAGCCTGCTCACAAGACTGTATCCATGGAGATTTCTTTTACTATTTCTGTACCCCCACACCCTCCTTTTACCTCTTATCCCACACCCTCCTTTTACCTCGTGTGGAAACCTATCTCTATAACTCTTATAATTCTTATTAACTCTCTACTTTATGTTTTAGTTTCTTAAGCACCTTTAATGTTCACAGGTTATACCTGACACAACTTGAAGTTTCTCTCACATCTACACAACGCCTTTCTTATAGCCAGTGCTTAGTACCCATTCTCTGGGTCTGTAGGCAAGTAGGTGCCCAATATATCTGAAACATATCTTACATGATTTGAAAAAAGAAGCAAAGAAAAGATTTAATCTTTATTCCTAGCTAACATTATCTATTATTCACAACAAGCACTCTCTGACTCTTTCAAGAAGTTAATTTCAACCTTAGAGGGGATGGTCCAACCCGTTGTGGGATAACTAAGGCCCAGAGGAAGACAGTGACTAATCTCAGCTGTGGAATAGATTGTAAGTAGTTGAGTATTTCTATAGCTGAGTGTGTTGCTAAGGTCTGTACTCCCGGGCTAGCATGTTTTCCTTTTGATTGTTTTAAAATTATCTCTTTGTGGTCTAAGAGTAGTAATCAGAGTTCAAGTAACATTTCTTTCAAACTCTCAAATAATTTCCCAAGGGAAAAATTATTCACCATTTGTAAAGAGGTTATAATTATCATAATGGCACATCTTGAAGAATGAGACAAATTATACCACTGGATATTTGTGATACTTAAGTATAAGAAGCATTGGAAACACTAGAAGCAATGAAGTAGGAAGAAGTTAGTGTGCATAGGTTCTTCCTAATGACAATAGCTGACTCAAAAATTTTTCACATGTAGTTTTAGTTTCCTAAAAACCTCTCTGGTCATTTGCACACAGCCTTTCCTTACTTCCTTTGTTTTTCCTCTTCTTTCTTAAAATTTCACTCAGAGAGTGATTTTCCTCATTTGTAAAATGTAGATTGTGATGTTAACCTCGTTGGACCCTGGAGAATTTGAAGGGTGTATGAAGCACCTGATGCAAAGCAAGGACTTAGTTATTAGTTTTATTATCAGTCCCTATCGCATCTTTGTCCCTTGGCCAAGAGATAGCAGATACATAGAATATATGTTGCCAGTCTCTAATTTATGTCCAAATTAGACTTGTCATTAACCTTCCTAATACTTTCTGGCTGAGACCACGGAGAGCCTTAGAAATCCCTTTCAGCACTCACTCCAGGCAGCTAATATCAATTAGATGGAGTTCACACAAGATAAAACTTACTTGTCATCTTGTTCTGGATAAATGAAAGATGATTTTTTTTCCCTTTCTAGATATGGTTCAGCTACATCTGCCTGCTTGTTTCCTAATGCATCTCAGTCCAGCACTTTGCCTTCTGACTTTGTGTTAGAACAGATTCTAGCCATGTTCTCTCTAGATTTCTGTTTATTTTTCCATATTCTCAAATGGTTCCAAGAAACCAAAGGTGTGATTTACTAGGGCTTGGATATATGGAGCTATACTCTGCTGAGTTGATTGTAATATTTTGTTACTTTGGTTATTCTTCCATTTTATCAAAGAAAAATGTATTTCCTATTTGTTTTAGCAAAAATGTGAAAGATTTTAGTATAAAATATATTTTGTTAAAAGTTTGAAGACAAGACTTAAAAAATTAGAATCCGAATGTAATATTATGTAAACACCTCCCTGTAAATCAGAGAAACCCTAGCTTGAACACATTCTTTTTCTGAATTTTGGAAAATCCTTGAGTGATTTCTACTCCTTAAGTGTATTATCTGTAAAACCAGCATCAACCTCTCTGGTTGTTATGAGGGCAAGATAATGCATGAAGAGTACTCACTGAACAGAAACTGTTGGTGAAAAGGGATTCAGACAGTCTCAGAAATTATTAATTTATCCAAGTGTATTTTGAATGTAAAAAAAAAAAGCAAGGAAAGTAATTCTGTCAATTTTCCACTGGGAAAATAGCATCTCATTTCCTTTCTCTGAAAGAATGCCTTACCTTTGACAAAGATCTCAAACTTAAGCAAAAAATTGCTTAATGAGCTAGTTTTTCAGACTTAGTGAGAAGTGTAATAAAGGTTCTTTTATATTGGGATCGTCTTTTCTTTCTTTTCAATAAAATAATTACCTTCAACTATTCTAGAGAAAATTAAGATGATTTTTTGAAAAATAAGCTTAATCCAACTAAACTGTGTAACAGAACTGATTGTAAAAAAATTAAACTCAGTTAGTGTTGGTGTGTACTTTAAATTTAAGTATATACTAAACTATTAAAATAATGTATCTTGATGATGTTGGGGATAGAATTAGAGACAGAGTAGAGATTTCTTTTTCTGTATATATTTGTATTAATTGTTGTAACAAGCATATACTATTATTTTTGATAGTTTTTAAAAAAGCAATAACAATTTTAGTACATTTTTAGTTTTGATCCTTGTCAAAATTATGGTGCAGCTAAAATTGTGCTCTGTATCTTCTGATTTGTTTTTATATAAGATTAGTTTCCATTTCCTTCTCTACTTACTGTAGCACTCATGTTATTTTTCTATCAAAATTTATTGCCAAGAAGTGTATGAGAAATTCATACACTCATGAATGCAAATAATTTATAAAAGCATACATTTTTGCTCTTCTAAAATATATTTGTTATTCAACAAATATCAAAGTCGTAAGGTCAGACATAGAGATATCCTTGTTTGAATTTCTATTTTTCATCAGCAAGAGGAGGATGTTTAAGTGAGGGAGACTTTCTCATTCCATAAAGTCATATCATTTAGATTTTGGAAGTGGTCTGTTCTGTCTTCTGCATAAATATGGAGCTGGTATGATTATTGACTGATTGGGCCTGATGATTTTGCACTAATATGTGGAGGCTACATGATTTAATTTTTTTTTTTTTAATGAAATGAGCCATTGTAGAGCTTGGAGCAAATGAGTGATAAGACGTTCCTTAGTTGTGAAATGACTACTCCAGGTATTGAATCGCAACTCAGCTCTACAGAAGTGAGGACTGGAAACAGAAAGATCACTTAGGGGGCTTATTGCAGTGATCTAGTTGAGAAATGGTGGTTGCTTGTGTAGGTTAGAAGCAGTGATGGTAGTAAGAATTGATCTCACTCTGCATAGATTTGAAGGAGAGACAACAGGATTTCCTCATGGATTGGCTGTAAGATTCAAGAGTCAGCAATAGTTCCATGGTTTTTGGCCCAGGCAATTAGAAGGATGAAGTTGCCACCATCTGTGACAGTAACTGGTGTTTCATACCAATTCTCCTCAACAAGGTGTAGTTGGAAAGTTTATCTAGCAGAGGCCAAGGAAAGTATTGGTCCTAGTCTTGATTATCTCTTCTCTTTCATCTCCTCATTCTGAGCAGTCCTCCAGCCTCATCCAGTTTGTATTTGATTTAGGTCAAACGAATAACCTTCTTATATCATAATTATTAGACTGAGGAGAATTTTTTAATCACTCTTTTTGATTGCTGAAAGTTCAGATTTTAAGTTCAGAATTCCCATAAACTGTCTTAATGAAGTTATGGTGATTTATGCTTTGATTAGTATTCATGCATCCCTGTGGTACAAGAATTTAAGGAGATGCAGCTCTTTAATACCCGCACTGCCAAAAATTGTCTGTTGCAGAACTCCGAAAATTTTAGAGGAGAGTGCCTCTTCTTACCATTGCACTGCATCACTGCTGCTTGTTTTAAATCTTACCCCAGCTCAAACTGCATCAGCAATTTTTTTCTATTTAAGTATCTCCTGCTCGCTTATGCACGCCTGACATCAGACCAGTCAAGCCACTATGAGAAACAGGCCAATTATATATCATCATTTACTTATATTATCTATACCAAGAATTTTACCTATTTGTATCAATTTAATTGAGAAGAAACAATGGAGAAGATATTTGTTCATTTCTCTTAAAAATGCTTCCTATCTGGCCAGGTCTACAGGGCAAATGAGGTTTTTATTTTTGTAATAACAGTATCATACTTTCTCCTTAATACCCTAGTGGCATGGAACATTCTGTGGTCATATTTTCTGAGCACGGTTAAAGGAATCAATGGAAACCAAGCTGTACAATTACAGTTCAGTAGAATCAAGGGACTAAAGAGTAGAGGGCTGAAGATGCTTTATATGGCAAACCTTTTTAAAAAGGATATGGATAGAACATTTTTCAAGAACTGGGATAAATCGTTCCCTTTAAGAGACTATTTATTTTAGTCCCTTCATGATCTTTCCTTCCATTTCTTCTTTGGCTGATTAGTATTCTCATCAATCATAATGAGGTAAATAGCCTTTAATACAGAAAGGATTTTACTTTGATTCGTCACACAAGGGCCCTTAATGAAGACAATAAAACAAATGATGTAATTGGTCTGAATAGAACCTGAACACCACTTCTCCAACTTTCAGCAGGAAAGATGAAAGCAACTTAATGGGTCTATTAAGAAAAAAATGGCAAGACATATTTTTTTCCTTTTTCATTCTTTCTCCGTCTCCCTCTACTTATCTACCTCCTCACACACATGGACAGCATATACACAATGGTAATATCTGAATTTATAGTGAATTGGTCTTTTAAAATATGACAGGGTATATACTACAGCAGAGGAAAGTGATAACTGGCCGCATAAAACCAGTGGATCTGTATACTTCCTCAGACCACTGTTTTTTTTTCCCAAGAGGAAAATAACAGACTTTCTCGTAACATGCTGAATATAAGTCATTCAAAAAGATATTAGAACCACTTTCCTTTCTTCGCAGCTTCAGGCAGGAGACCATTTTATGACTACTTCCTCATGAACATCATGTGTTCTAGCCACGGTGTATTGACTCATGACCTCAGATAATTATTAAAACTTCCAATGCATCCCAGCTTGAATAATAAATTATATGAAAACCCAGCTATAAAAGATTATGATCTGCAAAAGAGTTGCACTTTGAATGACTGTATTGTCTCTTTAAAGATTATCAGAGATTCATATGTGTAGAGGTGATAATCATATACCTGAAAAAATTTAGATGGGTGCAACAGTTGAAATGGTCAAATTTCTGTAGTCCTCTGCCACATGACGCCTTCTTTCCAAGTATAGTTTGGTTTTCTGCTTCTTTTTGTCTTCCAAAAACAAAGCAATAATCCTTATAATAAGTAAATGCTTATTTTTTGGGGTGTGTGTGTGTAATTATTTTGGGGGCACAGTGTATGGAAGTTCCTGGGCCAGAGACTGAACCCATACCACAGCAGTGACCCAATCTGCTTCAGTGACAATGCCAGATCCCCAACATGCTGGATCACAAGAGAACTCCATTGTATAATTTTATAATAATTAAAAGTGTGTAGGTCCCAAATTTCAGACACTGGAAAGTTTTAGGTATTTAAGAGTTTCTGTTGAAAGATAGTGTTGAAGTATATTTGTGTGTATGTGTGTGTGTATGTGTGTGTATGTGCGTATTTCCTCTACTTGGAATAGAAGAAGTTTATAACCCCTAGTAATGGTCTATAGTTCCATTCATACCAGAGAAATTATTATCAGAGTTATCTTTTCTTCATTAAAAAATATAAAGCTGGATAAAATATTTGAAGTAATTTTTTTCCAGGCATTTGAAAATAGATAGCACAGGACTGTGATCTTTTAAAGAAGAGAAATAAAAAGGTGAGCTCCACATTCACCCTGGCTTTGTGTGTGCGGGCACTTTGCCGGTGACAACACATGAAAGAAAAGCCAACACAGAAAATAGCTGTCTTGCTGGACAAAGGAAATAGATTTCAAAGTGTGTGGGGTGTTGAAACTTGCAGGGTAGAGTATCATAGTGTAGGATGGGATACAGAGAAGAAGGAATTTCACAAATCTGAATATAGGTTTCTCCGAGTCTATAGCTTACCGCATGTATAGATAGATGAGACTATGCCATTTCAAGCAGAAAATAATTATTGATACTTCTTATCTAAATGGATATTCTGAAAGTGGCATAGGGTTGAGAGATATTGGAATTACCAACATTCAGAAGGGGAAGACTTTAGTGAATGTATTAGATGTTTAGCTGAAATGACAGGAAGACCATGTGTTGAAAGTGGGCTACTTTAGCTGTATAGTTAAAGTTACTCTAGATCTGCCCTAATGAAGCCTTAGCAGCGTTTTTTGAAAGATAAAACTCATTTACTAATTAATTTACCGCATTCCAGAAAAAAAATTAACTAGCTTTAAGAGAAAACAACAAGATACAGACTCTTAGTGATGCAGCCTTCACAGTATTCAACAAACAATAAAACATTATTAGTCAAGTGAAAACAGAAAAATGTAAACCATAATCAAGAGAAAAACTGTCAATAAAACAGATCAGAGAAAGCATAGATATTTGAATTGTTAGACAAAGTATTGAAAAACTATTATAAATGTTAAATCATGTAAAATAAAAAAGCTTAATGAGTCAATAGGTAGAAAATTTCAGCAGAGAGATAGAAAATATAAAAATAACCCAATGAAAGCACAAGTCCTAAAAATACAGTATCTAATGTAAAAAATTCACCAGTGGGCTCATTAGAGACTCTAGGAGAAAAAAGTGAATTTTATGACAGGATACTAGAAATGATCTAAACTGAAGCATAAAGAGGAAAATACCTTAAAACTGGACTTCGTCTCAACTACTAGTGGGATAATATCAAACTATAACACATCTGGTTGGTGCTTTAGAAAGAGGTACTTCTTCAGACCCAAGGGAAATGATAGTAGGTGGAAACACAAGGTCTGCATGAAGGTATATAGAATGCCTGAAAAGTAATTGTTTGTGTAACTTTAACCACTTTCCCCCCTAATTTCTTTAAAATATAACTAAAAGAAAAATATTGATGATAACTTGAGGTTTATAACATTTGTAGATGTAGATGATAAGAGCACAAAGAACAAAAATCATACATGTGTGTTTGTATGATCTGACCATCCAACTTAGCCGAATTGATATTTGTAGAACACTTTATCTAAAAAATTCATAATAAAGATTACTTTTCCAAGATTACACAGATCACTTAACAAAGCAGATCATATATTGAGCCATAAAACAATTACTGATAAATTCCAAAAGATTTAAATCTTAATGACTACAGCAGAAACACACTAGAAATAAATACCTAGAAGACATTTAGAATATCTTCAGATAATTTGAAATTAAACAGCATATTTCTAAATTGGTTATAGAACTCATGAGGAAATTTTTAAACTATTTTAAACTGAATGATAATGAAAACCAAATCTAAAAGATGTGTGGGATGTAGATAAACCAGTGATCAGAGTGAAATTTATTGATTTAAATTCTTATTTTAGAAAAGGAAAAATAGATTAAATACATAAATATATAAAAGATGTGTATATGTGTGTATGTATATACATGTGTATTTTATATTATGTGTGTGTGTGTGTATATATATATATATATATATATATATATATATATGTATAAAATATAAAATCGATCATGATGACCAAGTAGAGTTTAGCAGAAATGCAAGATTGGTTTATATTTTAAAAACTAATCAATGTAATTAATCATAACAGAAAAAAGGAAAAAAATATAATTTTCTCATAGATTAACACATTAGACAAATTCAACACCTATTCTACATAAAAGCTTAAATGCTAGTAATTGAAGCATACTTCCTCAATCTGATACAATGCATCTTGAAAAACCTACAGATAGTATGAGACTTTAAGTGAGATTGAATGTTTTCTCCATCAAATCAGGAAGAAGGCAAGGATGTCTCACTACTTCTCTGAACATACTACTGGGAGTTTTACCAGGGCAATCCAGGGAAAAAAAATCATATGGATAGGAAAGGAAGACATTTAAAAAAACTTTATTAACAAGTGAACTGATTTTGCACATAGAAAATCCTGTGGACACTTTAAAACAATTACTAGAACTAATAAGTGAATATTAGCAAAAAGGCAGGATAAAAACATCCATATTGTTAAAATATCAACTTCCTTTAATTGATGTATAGATTATGATGTATCAATTGTATACAGCTGATGTATACAATCTCAATAAAAATCTCAGCAGGGTTTTTTTTTTCTTTGTTGTTAAAATTAACAAGCTAATTCTAATGTTTATGGGGAAAGTAGAACATCTAGAACAGAGCAAAGAACAAAGTTGGGGAACTTATACTACCTGATTTGAAAATGGACTCTAAAACTATAGTAAATAAGACAGCGTGCTGCTGAGGTAGGGTTAGACAGAGGAATCAGTGAAATGAGACAGAGTCCAGAAATGGACTCAGAGTTATACAACTGATTTTTGACAAATATTCCAAAGCAATGCAATGAAGAAAGGGTACTTCTCAACAAATGGTGCTAGAACAATTGGATATCTGTATGGAAAACAATAAAACAAACTCCTATATCATATCATAAACAGAAAGTATCAATAAAAATAATGGCTATAAAATTTGGTTGTGATGATTGTTGTACACCTATAAAAAATAAAAATAATGGGCTAGCAGAAAGTATTCATAAAACATAAGTAAAACAAGTTCTTAAGATAAGAATCTGTAAAGAATTCCTATGACTCAATAATAAAAAAGACAAATAGCCAAGTAAAAATTGGGCCAAAGACTTGAGCAGACACTTCACAAAGAAAAATATATTAATGAACTTCACGAATATGAAAAAGTTATCAATGCAACTAATCACCAGGGAAATGCAGAGTAAAACCGCACTGAGATACTACTACATGCCTACTAAATTGGTACATAAAATTAAAAAGACAAATTACAACTTTTGCTGAGGATGTGGGACAACAGTTCATTACTAGTGGGGGGGTTAATATTGCAACCTCCAAACAATAAAGGTTATTTTTTTTTAATAGGTAAACATATGCATGGTCTTTGAGCCTTTTCAGTATTTACCAAAGAAGAATGAAAGCAATTGTCCACCAAGTATTTAAGTATATGGCAGATTTATTATTAACAGCCTATTAACGAAAACAACTCAGATGTCCATCAACAGAATAATGGACAGATAATTGTGGTATGTTCATATGTGATACTACTCAGCAGTAAAAAGGAACAAAGTACCAATACACCCAAAGACACAAATGAATATTAAAAACATGCTAAATGAAAAGAGCCACATTCAAAAGAAGTTTTCATTGGTTGACAACATCTTTAGAAAATTTTTGTACAGGCAAAACCATTCTTTGGAGGTAGAAATCAGTGTTCTTGTTCTCTCTGTTGGGGATGGGCAAGAATTGACTGGGAAAGGCATTAGGGAGAGTTATCAGGTGATGAAGATGTTCTGTATTGTGACAGGGATAATGGTTATACAGAATTATACATCTGTCAGAATTTATCAAACTGTACTTTTAGAAAAAATAAATATGAGCTGGTAATAGACAAAAATTAATTGCCGCAAAAGAAGAGTCTACATCTCCCCAGACAGTATAGCAGAAGAAAAAGCACTTCCTACATTTTGAGAGAGAGAGAGGAGAGGGGAGGGGAAATTTTCGGCAGTTCCTAGCAGAAAATTCTGTTTCATAATGAAAGTGACAAGGTCTATGAGATTTCTTGGCCCTTTGTCTCTCTAAGTTGAAGGGTGCGGTGGCTCTGAATAGAGGTGTTTTGGCTCAATCACGAGGTGACTCAGAGTTCATTTCCTTTCTGATTTATAGCTCATTTTTGAAAGTGTTGTCCAGAACTATTTTGGAGATAGAATGGTAGATTGAGTCCTAGGCCTTAAATCCAGCATCATCTCCATTACCCTGAGTTAAAGTATTGGTGTCAAATTCTTAACCCATGTAGACTTCAGCTGTGGAATCATATAAATTCTATCAGATGATACTTGTCAGGGATATTGGGATGTAGGAATGGAAAAGTGGTGAGGAAGTATTGGTCATTATTTCATGACTGTGCAATTGTCCTCTCTTCGTCTTTCTCAGTGAAACTGGGCTGTTAAAGTAACTGATTGATATTGTTTACTCTCATGTAAATGTTTTGTCGGTAATTCTGGATTCACTTGCTCAAGTAGCTGTGTAACTGCAAAAATACTCACTGTACACTGACTCTTTCTCCACATTTGTTCTAGAACTTAAAGAGTTTATCTTCTCTTCTGGAGAAGACATGCTAAAACAAACAGCACTTTTATAAACCTTAAAGCTTGGATTGAAGATGAGATTTCTAGGAGGGTTTTGTTTAGAGAGAAAAAGTTAAAGTCCATAGACAATGTGTTTTTTCCTTTTCTTTTTTTAAACTTTTGACTCTGCCAAGACTCTTTCTGGATAAAAATTAATATTTAAATGTTAAATTAAACCAACCTCCAAATATATGTTCTTTATTGCTCTCCCTTAAGACTCTAGGCTTTTCCCTTTACTTGCTGTCTTGGCCTGGTGTGCTCATGACCACCTTTTGGGCCCAGTGATAGCTGTGTTATTCTTTTAAGACTCACCTCCTTTAACGCCCTGTTTAAGCTTTGGGTGTTGATGTTACTGAATGCAAATTTGTGTGCCTGATGCACAGTAAGGCCAAACAAACTGAAACATCAGTTTGGAGCAGGGAAAAGTTTATTGCAGGGCCATGCAAGGAGACAGGTGGCTGATGCCCTCCCAAAACAGAATTCCCTGAAGGATTTCAGCAAAGCATTTTTAAAGGCAAGGTTGAGGGAGGGGCGTGGTTGGTTGTTACAAACTTAATGCAGGAATCCTTCATTCTTGCAGCTGTTCACTAGGTCAGATCACAATGTTTCTGTAAATGTCCAACAAGAAAAATGTTATTCTCTTATCTCTATATGGATCTGAAAGTGTTACACCCATAAAGATCAGAACATTGAGAATGGGCTGTTCTGATATTTTTGGCTATAGGCAACATTTTTAACTGGAAGCAAGAGCAATAGTGTACCAAGATTAAAGTAAAAGAAACAGATTTAATATGGAATCAAATTTGTTCTCTATTCCGTTGATTACTTTCTTCTCTGTGGTTTAATAGCTGGATTGTGGGCTCTTTGAGGGCAGGGTTTGTGCTTTGTCCTCAACTCTGAGTGTAATATATAGCATGCCATGCTAAATGTGTGTTGAATACACAAACAAGTGAGATAAAATAAAGTAAGCTTATAAGTTCTTAAAATTCATTTAGGTTTTCAGAAAAAGATGAATTACCAGGGATAGACATGGATACTTTTGCTTATGTGGCAGAAAAGGCATTAACCATATTTTTATTTGCAATCTTGGGTCCAGATGAGTTTTCTCAGCTACTCAACAAAAGGCTATTTTCACCAAAAAGCTGAAGGACTTGGTTTAAACATGTAATATTCTCTCTCTCTCTCTTTTTTTTTCTTTTTGCCTTTTAGGGCTACACCTGCAGCATATGGAAGTTCCTAGGCTAGGGGTCATATTGAAGCTATAGCTGGTGGCCTACGCCACAGCCACAACAATGCAGGATCTGAGCTACGTCTGTGACCTACACCACAGCTCGTGGCAACGCAGGATCCCTAACCCTCTGAGCGAGGCCAGAGATTAAACTTGTATCCTCATGGATACTAGTCAGTTTTGTAACCTACTGAGCCACAATAGGAACTCTCATTTTTTTTTTTTTTTATAAACATATAATATTCTTATCTGGATTTTGTGATGAGAATTATCTTGTGTAATTAAGGAACATTGCCTAGTATTTTGTCTTAGGCTACATTCATGGTCAGCTAAATAGGCAACATATGTTTGAGGGCCCTAATTTTTTTCTCAATAGAAATGAGGTTCTTGTGAGATAAAACAGCAGTATTGTCTGTAACTCATAAACGGGTCCTTTGTATCATAGATGGGCGTTTTCAATCCCATGGCCACATTTTTGGGCTTCCTGGCTGGGGGAGGGGAAACACAAGGATGTCTTATGAGAGATGGTGAGGAGGAGGCAAGACTGCCTGGATATTGTCAAGTTACAAGACCTAACACACTACTTTGGTGAGTGTCACTGTTACTGCAGTTACATATATACATAGACATATGTACACGTAGATAATTTAACATACAAATATAAATAATTTGTGCTTTCCTGATGAGACTCTGAGCTATGCAGTGACTGGTTCACTGTGTTTTGTCACTTTGTATACCCCACACCAGTGGGCAAGGAATAAGTAATTGAATGAATGAATGAATTGGAATATGCAATGCAGATCAAATGCAGCTTAAAAGTAATCTTTCTATCCTGATATTTGAAAAGCTAAACAGGTAGTATTTCATCTACCCTGTTCCTGTCGCTAATTTTCCACTTTTATTATAGTTATTTAAATACGTATTTAATTATACTACTAGATTGCTAATGTCTTATCCAGAAGAACTATTTCTAACTTACTTTTACATTCCCTACAGTGCCTACACGTGTTCAGCAGTCCATTAGGTCACTTGTTAAATGAATGAATTTATACGGAGACTTGTAAAACTTATAGTGGTATTTGTTGGTACTTGCTTATTAACATTCAATGAATATTTTATTAGGACTGCGAGTAATTTTACTTCCATTTTATCAGATCACCAGGCTTTTAGTCAGTGACCATTGCTGCTTTTCCTGGACATGTGGTCTGTGGAGGCTCTGGAGGAGGGCTTGTTTAAGTAGGATACACGTGGGCAAGTACCTCCCTCTGTGAGTTCCTAATTCCATTATTCAGAGCTTCTTTAATTACAGTGCCCTTCTATCAGACAAATGTGCTGATTCTCAAGGAGTGCTTACAGGAAAAGATTCTTTTTAATTGTAAACCAGTTTCGCTTTTGACTGGTCAACAACAAAATTCTGGTTATTAGAGAATCAAATTAAGTCGGTGGCCTTGGTCCTATGAATCCTTGAATCCTTGGCATCTGGCCTATTATAATGGAGGTTAAAAGATTGACTCTTCGCTCTCCCCTTGGGGAAGACTTTGGCAGAGAAGTCTCTGACTCCTTGGACAGTTTATTTCAGCTGAGATGATGAATGTCACAACCTAAGGAAAATTCACAACGTACCATGCCTTCCTCCAGTCTTTTCTGAGCTAAACTCTGAAAACACCTTATATTTGCAAGCTAGGAATGAGTGGGATAGTTCTCAGATAGACTGGACAGCGACACGTGGTTTTTGAATCCTTTTTATTTTGGGAATGGGAATGGGAAAAAAAATTAGTAAAATAGAATTGGGGACAGAGATTCACAGACTTTTCTGTATGTAGAACTAGAGAATAAACAAGAAAAGTAGCAAGTGGAGAAACAAGGAAGAACCTGAACCCTGTTATGCTCCAGTGGGCCAAAGTCATGGCGCATTTCAAGAAGGAGAAGTTAATGTTACTGAAGTAAACCAAACTCTACTCCCTCACTTGCAGTAAAATCAATCTCTGACACAGGGTTGTGGTGAAGTAAAATGAAGTGTTTTTTGTACCAAGGAATTCAGGACAGCTAGTGGTCAAAAAGCCCGAACTGCTAGATGGGTTTCAAGAAAGCAGTTTTAAAGACCAAGTGAGGGAGAGGAGTCTCAGTGGACATGATCCTCTGGTGCCCATGTCTCTGGTTGGCTGATGGTGAGCTAACAGAGCCGTATCACAGCAGTTAATGTTACTATTCCTAAAGCTCCATTAGGCTTGGGAGCTTTGTGCTCAAGGTCATCAAAAAGATAATGCCTTCCATTTGGTGGGGGTTTTAGAATGTGTAAAAACAACTCAGGGAATGTGCATCAGATACTGTTATCTAGGAGCTAAAGGAGAGGATATGGGGGAGGATCTGTCCTGGGAAGGCCCCATAGGGTCCTTGCTCTGCTGCATTAACAGAGCCACCAAGAGAATGCAGAAAACAAGGGATGAACAAAGAAGCAATTTGGCTTGTCAGGAAGGGGCTGTTGGATACTCTAAGGCGTGTCATTTCAGCAGAGTGGTAAAGGAGGGAAGCTAATTGCAAAGAGGTAAATTGATAAACAAGTGGTGAAAAAAGTAGAAGCAATGACAGTAACTGGCTTATTCTAGAAATGTGGCCATGTTCTCTGGAAATCATTTTTCATGTCTATTACCTTTACTTTTCCATTTTGTTGGCTCATTTGGAGTTATAAAATCTTTTCATTTGAGTCAGGAAAGGAAAAGAATTTCCTGTAGCTGGGGAGTTTGGGCAGAGTTGGCAAGGTCACCTCTTTGGCCATCTTCACATTCAACTTCTCTATTTTAATAACATTGGATGATGATGAGTGGTTCTGTTTTGACATTGGAACTGCTTTCATGGTTTCCACATGCAGCAAAATGAAATCTGAGTTTCTCAAAGGGCAAACTTGTTGAAATACCAAAGTGACAGTGGAGAGGGGTGGAGGGGAAGAAGCCAGTGGAAGAGAGTTGAGAAGATTGTGAAGACTAAGATTTGGGGGAATATGGTGGTGGAGGCTGAGGGGACAGTGCATTTATTTTAAAGCCAGAGTTTCAGGGGCTCAGTGCTTGATGCTGACCTTGAATTAGACGGATGGGCTTGTTAATGCTCTCACATTGAAAGTCAGGAGAGAAGACTATCATGTTAGTGGTTTTGCTATTTCTGAGTTCCTGGTTACGCTGTGACTTAGCCTGGGATGGGCCCTGAGGCCTTTTTTTGTAGAAACTAATGTTATGTTGTTAAGGAAGGTTGGTTTGTTCACCATTTGCTTCTTGCACTTCTTCAAGGGATGGAGTAGAAGGAAGCTCACTGGAGATCATTCTGTCTTCCATATTTGCCTTATGGCCTTCACCAAACTACCCAATATCTCTAAATTTTAGTTTTCCTTTTTTTTTTTTTTTTTTTGGTCTGTAAAATGGTTTTAATAATACCAGTCCTAACTTCTAGGGTGTTTGAAGGGTCAGATGAAATATGATAAAAAGCACTTTAAAACCAAAGAGTGCATTATAAGTAAAATGCAATATTAACAAGCAGGGAAGAAGGGAAGTGGAAGACAATGAAGAATTGAGGCAGGGATAAACATCTCTTCACTTTCCCATTACCTTCATCCCCATGGGGGTAGCTGTGGAGCAGCCACCTACTGGGGTGCCGTAATTGAGCTGAACTGACTTTACACTGAGCCAGGAAGTGAGGGGCAGTCTCCAAAGCAGGACATCAAAGCTCTGGAATCCTGTCAAAGCTTTGGTTTGTACAAAATACCTTTCATTGGATCTAGGACAGTTAGCACTCAGTAAATATTTTGTATCATTCCCTCTTCTTGGTTTATCTCTTTCCATCAACAAACTAGTCTTAGTCTTGATAATGCTACTCAGTGATAGATTCAGGTTTGGGGGCCAAAAGCATACACAACATTGGACCATCTCTTTATGTAGAAAATTGCGACATCTTCTTTTGCTCATTGTTTTAAAACAGATCGTCAGTTGATCAGATTACTAGGACAACTCAAGGCCTTGGAGGGGTCTACACAGGGAAGGTTCTTGAAGCTTAGACATCAGTAGTTTCATACAGAATCTGCCTCAGATGATAAGTAAATATCTCTCCTTTTTTTTTTTTTTTTTTGCTTTTTAGGGCCGCACCCATGGCATATGGAGGTTCCCAGGCCAGGGGTCTAATCGGAGCTGTAGCTGCCTGCCTACGCCACAGCAACATGGCATCCAAGCCGTGTTAGCCACCTACACCACAGCTCATGGCAATGCCGGATCCTTAACCAACTGAGCAAGGTCAGGGATCGAACCCGCAACTTCATGGTTCCAAGTAGGATTCGTTAACCACTGCGCCACGACGGGAACTCCTATTAAATATCTCCTACTATGTTGAGCAACTCCTGTTTGGAGTGTGTGTATGTATGTGTGCTGCATGCTCATATATCTTTGTATGAATTGACACATAGCCTATTCACATATATGTAAACACATAAGCTCCCAGAACTGCATAGTGCATTTTCTTGACATTAAAAAATCAAAGTGAGTTAAAAATAATTTTGGTTTGAGAGTTTTATGACATCTTCTGAAAGCATTTGAGAACCTTGAACTTCTAAAATATCATGGGTGAGAATCTCTGCCCCAGGTCACTTTGTAATTAAAACTACCTGTAAAGCCCAACTTATAAAATGTGTTATTTAGATTACAGAGGATTGGCTTTTTCCTGTCCATTAGAGACAGAGTAGGAAAAAGCATGGGGTTGTTTGGTCCAGCCCACTACCTGCAGCAGACCACCTAGAAATCATTGCTAAGAATGCTGTCCCAAGACCCCTCTCACCTTACTTTGAAAACTGCCATCCTGTTAGGACTTTGGACCTCTGCCTGACTTACAGTCTGCAGGATGTAATGACAGTGTTATTTGAGCTTCAGTTAATTTACCTGTTTATTAAAGCTAAGAAGATATCCTGTGTTTGCTAGTTTTGTTAGAGTCCAGGCTTGTACTGCTTGCTAAATGACAGGTCAATATATGGAGAGAAAAGGGTTTGAAATAAGGTATAGCAATTTTATTCTGAAAGCCAGCAGACAGAAGGTGGTAGACTACTGTTGCAAAGAACCATTTTACCCCAGTTACCATTTAAGCTTCTTTTGTACTGACGCGGGAAGGGGGTGTGGATGGTTGTTCAAACATATTAGTGCTGGCCAGACACCAGAGGGGATGTGAGAATCCTTGTCAGGCTCATCACCATGTTCTTAAATCTCCAATAAGACATTTGTTATTCTTTGTTATGCAACTTTTTAATCTCTATATGAATGAAAAAAAAAAAAGGTTGTGTCTTTAAAGGTCAAGCCTGGAAGGCAGAACCTTGAGAAAGGGCTATTATGTTTATTTCAGGCTATAGGCAACATTCTTTTACTGATTGAGGAGATAAAGCACAAACCACCAAGCACAGAGTTTAGAGCTAAAGGAACAGATCTACTATGGAGTTAGGTTTGTTTTTCTGTTACAATTTCACTGGCTGTTAAGGAAAACTCCTTTTCTGTATCTTTCTGGTATGCTTCCCCATTTTATGTGTTTTGTTTTTAATAAAACTGACACAACCTTCCAGCCTGTGTTAGACCTTTGCCCATTTCTAGTTAGTGGAACCATTGTGTATCATATCCCATGCATAACCTTTGTGATGAAGATCCATAACAGAAAGGCTATTTTCCTGAGAACTGATGGCAGTGTACTGTGCAGTTGATGAGATTACTTAGGAAAAAAAAAAAAGGGAAATTCCCATTGTAGCTCAGTAGAAATGAATCTGACTAATATCCATGAGGATGTGGGTTTGATCCTTGGCCTTGCTCTGTGGGTTGATGATCTGGCGTTGCTGTGAGCTGTGGTGTAGACTGGAGATGCGACTCACATCCCTCGTTCCTCTGGCTGTGGCGTAGCAGGCAGCTGCAGCTCCAGTTCGACTCCTAGCCTGGGGACTTCCATGTTCTGCAGGTGCAGCACTAAAAAGAAAAAAGAAAAAAAAAAGGAAAGAAAAACAGAAAACATGGAAAGTGAATCAACAATAAACAGAACGAAAACAATAAACAGAAAACAGAAATTACCCATATTTTCAAGTTAGGTATAAAAACTGTTAATATTTTGATGCGTTTTCTTGTTTTCCTATTTATGAATATATCCAGATATTTGTGGCAGATAGAACATTTTATCTTCCCTTTTTCTCACTAGTAATATGTAATGAATATCTCCCCAGTCACTAAAATTTATTCAGAAACCTTAATAGCACATTAAATAGAAATATATTAAATATATTGACTAGAATACATAAATAGTATATGAATAGATGAATAAACAATATATGTACTTTTGTTCATTGCTATTTTTCTTTGATATGGTTCTTTTTATAAGATTTGTAGAATGTTAATAATAACTTTAATGTATTTTTTAAATGACCTTATCTGTAAAACACATGGACACACAGATGGAGAGCATACTTGTGGTTGCTGGCGGTGGGGGGGAGTGGGATGGATGGGGAGTTTGGGGTTGGTAGATGCAAACTAACATTTGAAGTGGATGGGCAATGGGGTCCTTCTGTACAGTGCAGGGAACTGTGTGTGATTGGGTCACTTTGCTATACAACAGAAATTGAAGATACATTGTAAATAAACTATACTTCGATAAAAAAAATTAAGTAATACTCCAATATATTTTCATTTTCATTATTCATATTTTAAAAGTCTCAAATAAAGTCTCTAGCATATCTCATAATCAGAGGTAACTGTTGTTATCAATTTGGCATGTTATTTATAGCCTTTTCTATGCAATTGCATTTATATACATAAACATTTAGAAAATAGTTTTTCATAGTGTATGCTTCTAAATTATTTAACAAATCCTTAACTCTTAATTATTTAGATTATTTCTAATTTTTATCATAAGTAACATATTAGCTTTAAAGATAAATATTGACTGCATCTGTAATCATTTCCTTGGAATAAATTTATAGGATTATTAAGTCAAAGCATATGGTTCTTTGGAAACTATTAAGAAAATCATATATACTGATACACACCTTTGATGATTACAAACCAACTTGGAAGTTTTTATTGATGAGTGAATAGATTCACCTGCCTAATGAAAAAAAAAAAGAAGAAGAAATGTAATTGGAAAACCTGGGAAAAATTTATAGAAGAAAACCATGGGGCAAGCTAAAACATAACATTATTTTGAGTTATTGATTGTGATTAAGACAGGTTGATGAAATCACAAACCCAGATCTTCACTGGACAGGTAATTCAGAAAGTAGACAGACTGATAATCTAAATACATGAGTATTTACATTTGCTGTAATTTCTACTAGCTTCATGTAGGCATCCCCCTTTAGATTTTTCATTTTATATATTATTTTACTTTTAGCTTAATGTTTCATTATTACTTATTTCTTGAAAACTCATCCTATCAGTAAGCTTGTTTTAAAGTGTTTCCTGTATTTAAGACACAGGCTGGGATATTTGTAGTTGGTTTTTGAGTTTGGTTAGACTCTTGCTTTTTATCATAGAATTGACAGAATTTTACTACTTGAAAGTTGAAATAGATGCTTATTAATAACCATACATTAAAGTACACATAGAGATACATAATAATCTCAGTTCATAAGATCTTACCTAATCTTTTTAATTTGGAAAAATCTCTTGAGAAATATTACCTGTTCCAAAAAAACTTTTATTAGGCATTCAACAAGTTCTTCAAGTTGAGAAAGTTTTACTCTTTTTCTAATTTAAGGAAAAGTGAATACTTTTATTTTAAAGATTGTGTATGATGTGATCATTATTTTATCTATCTGACTATATGCATAAAAAGAGCCTAGTCTATAATGTTTGCCAAATATTAATGGCTGTTTCTAGGTAATAGAATGTTGGATGGCTGTTTGCATTCTTCTTTTACTGTTATTTCTTGAATTTTAAGTACCAAGCCTATATTATTTTTACAAAACTGTTAAATGACTTTTTAAGGTGTTGCATCAATTTGCATTCTTGGTATCATCATATGGGAGCATAGGTCTTATTATACCTTTACCACATCTTCTCATCTTAATGTTAACTCTGGATTGGAGGAAGTGATGTCTTACTCTCTTAATTTATATTTCTCTAAGCTTTAGCTAGATCGGATATTTTTCATTATTCTTTTGTGTATATATTTATTTATTTATTTTGTCTTTTTAGGGCCGCACTTGCAGGTATACGGAGGTTCCAAGGCTAGGAGTCGAACTGGGGCTGTAGCTGCCTGCCTGCGTCTCATCCACAGCAACTCAGGATCCGAACCACATCTGAGACTTACACCACAGCTCACGGCAACGCTGGATTCCCAACCAACTAACCAAGGCCAAGGATTGAACCTGTGTCCTCATGGACGCTAGTCAGATTCATTTCTGCTGAGCCACTGCGGGAACTCCTTTCATTATTCTTTATTAACCATTTCTTACTGGGAAATATACTCAGTGTCAATTTTTCTGCATAAATCTTGTTGGCATCTATATCAGGAAGATAGTTTTAAAGACAATTATCTTTCCATTAATCACTTTTCTTAAATTGAATTTTGTATTGAAACGATTATAGATTCACATGCACTTGTAACAGAGTTATCCGTTATACACTTGCCCCATTTCCCTCAGTGGTAAAGGTTTGCAAAACTGTAGTGTAATATAACTGGGATATTGGCATTTGTAGAACTCAAAAATCTTAGTTCAGATTTCCCCAGGTTTCCTTGTACCGTGTGTGTGTGTGTGTGTGTGTGTGTGTGTGTGTGTGTGTGTGTGTTAAGTTCTGTACCCTTTTATCACCTGTGTAAGTCGATACATTCACCACCTCAGTCAAGACACTGAACAATTCCAGCCAACACCACAAGGACCCCTCATATTGCCCTTTTATAATTACAACCACCTACTTCTTTTTCCCTCTACAAACCTCTGCAACCACTAGTATGCCCTTCATTTCTAAAATTTATCCTCTCAAAGATGTTATAAAAATAGAATCTCATAGTATGTAACCTGAACATTTGTAAAGCTGAAAAAAACGTGAATGTCATATGCCAGCGTTTTCTTCTTTTCTCCTCTCATGGATGAGAGAAATTGCTCAGCCTCTCTTGGCTTCACTTTTCTTTTCTGAAGCCTTTGGCTTCTAAAACCTGCTTTTCAAAGACTCTCATTCTCATCTCAAGTGACTTCTGGCTCTTGAAAATAGGGTTTGAAGTGTAGTAAGAGCATAGAATAGCTGTGTCCAAAGTTGAGAAGGAAAATGAAACGAAACCTTGTCTTATGAGGGAGAAAACCCCCAGAACAGTGAAGGTAAAGTGAGTATTTCAAGACTGTCATAATTCCTTCCCATAATACATGCCCAGGGAGAAACTGTAACAGGAATCCAGAATTCTGTCTGAGGCTCATACTAACACAGCATGGCATAGTTGTCAGAAATGAAGAAAAAGGAAAAGACACTTTTCTTTTACACAAGAAACCTCAAGTCATTATAGATTTCCCAGTTTTCCTAGTTTGCCACTGTGTGCAGATGTCTGGTATCTCTTGGACTCCACCAAGTCTTACCATGGAATAGACCTGAGTAAAGGGTTCCCTTCCTATGATGCCTACCTTTTTCAAGGCTCTAGATAGTTCACCTCAGTATGATTGTTATACATTGATAAATGAAGCTATTTTACCTGGCTGGAATTAGAGCTTTTGAAAATGAATCAAGCCTAAATAAGTTCATAAGAAGTATATGCAATTCAAATATATTTTTATAGGAGAAAAATAGATAAATATTAAACTATCAGAGTAGATGTTAACATTAGGGTATTGTTCTCATAGTGGGTAACCTCCCATTCCACAAAATTGGGTTGTGGATGAAACACAGCTTTTTTTTTTTTTTTTTCCTAATGACAATATTTGGATCAGTTGTGTCCTCATTTGTCTGGGAAGGGAAAATAAATCTCAGTCAGTTCTGATCTTCTCATTCCCTCATTTTCTCTTAAGTTACAGATAAGTTCCAGCTTTTATCTAGTGCAGTGGACGTGTCAGTGGGAATTTAGAGGAAAGGGGGAGAATTAAGCATTGGGGAGAATTAAGCATTGGAGAGACTTGATTGAGACCTTAATGCTTTATCAATATTTAAGTTTTTCATTTCTCTTGCAGGGTTATCAAGGCTGATCTTAAGTCAAAGAGTGAAGTTAGTTTATTGTGTCTTGCAAACCATGTACACTTCTAATGGGACTCTCTTTGGCTTCACCTTCACCCTTCAGGGCAGCAGGGGAAGGGGTGAAGTGAAGAGGGAGGGGACCCTCCTCCTAAGCGGCTTTCAAAGATGCATGCTTGAAAAAGGCACCAACTAGGCTGCTCTTTGTGCTCAAGGCCATCCTCTGTCCTCTCCCACATAGTTTTCGTTGGTTCCAATCCCTCCTACCCTCAATGCTTTATCTCAAGAATCTATTATGAAGAATGGCATGTAAAGAAACTATGTGACATGTATAGAGCATCTACTGTGTGCCAACATTGGACTTTGTTCCCATACCTTTGTAACATCCAACCCATCAGCAAATCCTGTTGCCTTAACCTTGGCAGTATCTTCAGAACCCAGCTTCTGCTCTCCATCTTCCTGCCACCACCCTTGTCCAGACCACTACCACCTTCCCTAGATTACTGCCTTGGCCTCTTTAGTGGACTCTGCTTCTGCCCTTGCCTTCACAATTTAATTACCACTTGGGAGCCGGAGAGATACTTTGAAAACAGAAGTCAGTCTATGTCCTGTCTCAGTTTGGAATTTCCAGAGCTCCTGTCTCATGCAGAGTAAAGCCCAAAGCCTTTGCATTAGCCTGCAAAACCCTACATGATCTTTAGTTCTCTTGGTTGGTTCTCTGACCTCATCCCTCTCCACTGCACCCCCACCCTGCTGCCCACAGCCTCGCTGGCTCTGCTACAGCTATCGTGCTATCTTCACTGTTCCTGTATCATATTCCTGAATTAGAGCCTTTGCACCTGCTATGACCTCTGCCAAAAAGTCTGTTCCATTAAATTATCTACATTACTAGCAGGAGGCCATTTCTAATTGCCCTATGTAAAAAAGAAATGCTCAATAGCATTTACCACAGACAACTATCTATCTACATATCTTCTTTCTTTCTTTCTTTCTATCTATCTATCTATCTATCTATCTATCTATCTATCGGGTTTCTATCTATAGGGGTTTCCTTGTACCCTGCCCCTATACCACACCCCTACACACCACTGTCTGCCACCACACCCATATACACCACCATGTTCCTTAAGAGGGCATGAACATTGCCTGTTTTGTGCACTGCTGTGTTCCCATTTCCTGGAAAAGTGCCTGATACAAAGGTCTCATTAAATGTTTTAAAATGAATCAAACCATACAATAATCTGGGAAGGTAAATATTTTCTTTTATTTTTATAAATGAAGTCAGCAGTGCTCAGGAAGACATTTTGTGAACACTCTCATGGGTACTAAGAGGTGGAATACAGACCCTGCGAAGCTTTTCTAGTCAGGGCAGAAGAGAGCCAGGACATTCATTACTGACAAAATGGCCTTGTAGATAAATACTTTATTATTTTGTTATCCTTTCTAACATTTAGAGTTTAATTTAAAAGGGGATTAATTTAAAAAGAGGTTATTTAGGAATAGGCAGTATATTAACCTGATGGAATGTGATTTTTAATGGAATCTCAGACACGTTGGTAGGTTCTGCTGGGTGGTGTCTTGGGGCAGGGGCCAGCTATTCTGCTAGTCCAGTGATTAGGCCGTGTCCTGGCGTCTGCCTGTGAACTCTGAAAGAATAGATGCTTGGCTGAGCTCACTTAAATATAAAGTATGCTTTTGCAGCATTTTGGCCCTGGCTCAATGTACCTTCTCTTTTTTCATTCAGCTTTGGAAAGAGGATTTGCCATGAGCCTTTGGTAGACACCCTCGTTGTTGTGTCTGATCTGATGCTTAAGCTCTTTCCATGTAAGAATATGCAGGTGTGGTGGGTTGTTTAATATTTCTTTTGGAAATGTGAGGATTGATGGCAAGAGTCAATAAAGAGATAATTCCTTAGAAATGAGAAAACACTATAAATCTAAATGAGTACAAGAAGAGAGCAAAGCTAAAGGCAACATTTTGATCTTTTTAACATTGGTTTACTTGTATGTAAGAAAATATGTGTATATTCTTTCCCACATTGATTTACCCTCTTATCAAAAAATGCTACATTCCTCCTCCTTTATTCCTTTCAATCACTATATTTTGCTGATTTTTTTAGTGCTGTTTTCCCATTCTAGGCCATGATTGATCACTCAGCTGGATTCTCTTCTTTTTGTTCATTTTCAAATACACCTTTCAAAGATACATGAAAATATAGCTACACTTATTTTCTGACTGGAAAATAAATCTGTTTACATGCACATCCATACACAGAGTTGTCTTGCCCAGACTGAACACTGATACTTAACTCTGTACGTGGTGTATCAGTGTGACATTGGCCTAGGTATTTGTATGAGGAATAGGAAAGGGTTAAAGACAAGTTAGAGGGAAGAGTTTTACTGTTTTACTTGCTCTTCAAGCTTCAGACTGCATGATGAATGAACCTGTAAGGATTTAGAGAAGCTGTGAGACCCAAAATCAGGTAGGAATTGTGCAGTAGTCACTGGAAACTTGTCCAGTTTAGAATAATTTATAATTTTCATTCTAGTTCTGGATGGTGGTGATACCCTCAGAAGCTGTGGAGTAGCCAGCTGTCAGGTGCAATGAGGAAGCCAGATGAGCATACTTCTGCTTCTCATGGTATCATTTACATGAATATGCAAATAGAAATATATAGACAATTAAAATAGGCAGTTATTTTCTATTATCTAATTACAGAAGTGATAAATCTATTAAATTCGCACTAGAATACAACTGAGAAACATACAGTTTTTAAAAGGTGTTATTATAGTGAATTTACAGTATTGTATCGATTTCTGCTGCACAGCAAAGTGACACTGGGTCACTTTGCTGTACATAAGAATTATATATATTATTATATATGTATTATTATATATATATATGATTTTTTTCTCACATTATCCACCATCAGGTTCCATCACAAGTGACTGGGTATATTTCTCTGTGCTACCTAGCAGGATCTCATTGTTTATCCACTCCAAAAGTAATAATTTGCATCTACTTACGCCAGACACCCTGTCCATCCCACCCCCTCCTCCTCCCTCTTGGCAACCGAAAGCCTGTTCTCCATGTCCATGAGTTTGTTTCTTTTCTGTAGATAGGTTCATTTGTTCCATATATTATATTCCAGCTATAAGTGATATCAAATGGCATTTGTCATTCTTTTTCTGACTTATTTCACTAAGTATGATAGTCTCTTGTTGAATCCATGTTGCTGCAAATGGCGTATTTTGTTCTTTTTTATGGCTGAGTTGTATTCCACTGTGTATATATACCACATCATTTTAATCCATTCATCTGTTGATGGACATTTAGGTTGTTTCCAGTTTGTTGTTTTAATAGTTGTAAATTACTAATTCCCCTCCTTTGTTTTTTGTTTTTTGTTTTTTTTTTTTGGTATATTGTCTTGCCTAAAGAGACTTTAAACTCATTAGGCATGTTCACAAATAATCACTGGAAAACTAAACAAATTGTATACTCCAGTACAGAAAAGATGTCAAGGACAATAGTGCAAATCCTAACTGAATAAATTCTGCTATGGCTAATCGGTTGACGTGGTGGTAAATCTTTGCTTAAGTTTAATCCTGTTTTATGGAAGAAGGCAAAAAGCATTGTTTTAAAAACTGAGGGATATGAAATCTCAGAAGCTTCTCTCAAGTGTATCTACAAATATTATAAACCTGTCCTGCTGTTGTTTCAACCATGGGTGTTCTCAAGGTTTTGTTCTTGCTGTCAGGAGAATAAGTAAGAGAAGTGTTCACAGCTCTCCACCATTGAAGGGGTGCTGGGCAGAGGTCAAGTCCTAAGTCAAAAGGAAAATAACATGGAGAGCCAAGCTGAACATTAGTTGGAGGAAGAAAGTTTATCACCAAATTCGCCATGTGCTTTGGGCAGTCATGTTATTATCAGTCTAGGTCATAGAAGAGCAGGCAGACAAGAAGGTAATAGTCTCTCTCTCTCTGACAGTCTAATTTTTCTTTTCTGTCTCTTGTTCTTTTCTTTTTCCTCAATTTTCCTCTGTTCTTTCTTCCATTTTCCTACTTTGGATTTCACCAGCTTGGCCCTGGAGTCCTTGGGAGGCTTTCTCTTTGAGACTTAGCGTCCATGGCGCTTCGTGCCTCTGAAATACTCTTGCAATGTCTTTTTGTCTTCCCTGGTGACTCTCTACCTCTCTCCTAGTGACAGTGGTTTAAGACATAATATCTTAAGGGAGTTAAGCAGTACGTGAGAAAAAATTTTTTGGCGTGAGCTACATTCCATGTGAGAGTGAGATATGGCGACATTTGTGAGTCTGTGGTATAACTTTTTTATTTTCCCAAATGCATATAGCATCATTTTAATTGTATTTTTCCATCTCTGAGAACCAAAGATAAAGCTGACCAATATGTCTTTAAAAAAATCCTTTTTTAGTCCACCTAGAAGTTGATTGGCCATGAATGGAAATAGTGGTACTGCTTCTTCCAGGAGAATATTGTCTAGGTTTACACAGGAAGTGTCTTGGTGCTGGAGAATGTGTTCTTTGCTCATAATCCAAGCAATAGTGACTTTTCTAACATGATTGATTGAAAGTACATCCTGGTACAGCCTTGATGAGGGCCTGTTAGATTTTTGAGGCTTACTCTCTCTGTCTTATTTATTCAGTCAATTGTGTCTCTGCTGATATAGATGGGTGTACAGCCATTAAATTGCAGAAGTTATGGGAGTTCCTTTTTGGTGCAATGGGTTAAAGATCAGACATTGTTGCTATGGTGGCTTGTGTGTCTACTATGGCATGGGTTTGATTCCTGGCCTGGGAACTTCCACATGTAGCTGGAATGGCCAAAAAAGCAAAAATACAGCAGAACTGCGGAGCAGAAGGATGAATGGAATTTCAGAATGAATTAGTTTGCATATCTGTAGGAGAGATGATTTCCTGTAAAGACTCCAGTCCAAGGAATAGGATGGCAGGACAAATAATAATGATAATAACAACAGTGGCTAACATTTAGTAAGCACCTGAAATATCCTAGGCATTTTTCTAAAAATTTTAAAGGTTTTAATTTATTTAATCGCTTTAACAACCTTATGAGCAAGGTTGTTATTGTTATCTCCATTTGACTGAGGAAGAAACAGAGAGGGTGAGTAACTTCCCAAAGGTCACATGGCTGCCAAAGGGTAGAAATGGAATTTGAAATCAGACAGGTCTGACTCCAGAGCTGGTGTTTATAATCACCTGACTGTAGCCTCTCTGCTAGTCGCTGTACGTAAGTCTGTGCGGGATCTAGACCCAGGTCAAAACTCAGCCAGGCCTTCTGCATTATGTATGTTCCTTACTTTGTGTTTCCCTCTACTAGAGATCTCAACCTGCTCTCTCCATGCTTTCCTGACATATGGAGTCATCTTCCTGATCAAACGTTTGCTAGGACTGTGGGTAGATATTTATAAACAAATCTAACTTTAGGTACAAGCGCTCCAAACTTTGGGGATGACCAATAAAGCTACAATTTGTAAAAGAATACCCATCTAGGAGCATGGAAACCTAGGTTCGATTTCCATTGCAGTTACAGATACCTGGCTTCAAAGGAGGAGATTCTGATCCAGTGGGTCAGGTATGGAGCCTTTGAACCTATCTAAATTTTTCCCCCAAGTGATTCTGACGTTCTTCCCAGGTTTGGTAATCCCTGAACTAGAGTATGGGGAAAGTGAAATAGTCTAGGGGAAAAGGTCAGTGAATCATTACTGAATATTTATGCTTATTCAGTAAGGTGGCGGGGCTCTTTAACAGCCTAATCCTAGAGAGCAAAAGGAAGGAGTCAGGGTCTAGGGCAGATTTACCTTAAACTCCTATACTTAAGCAATGTGTGTTGAATATCTCCCCAGTATCACATGGTGGGGGCCTTCTCAACACCCTTCTGTGTGTTGGTCATGCTGTTGTAGTGTGACAGGTCCAGAGCGGACGCAGCTAACTGTCCTGGGAAGTGAAGGAAGATTTCTCAGATGAGGTGACCTTCAGACAGAAGGTATGTACATGTAGGGTCCTTACTGGGACCCAAATCTTGAAGTGCTTTAGAGCCTGAACATAAAGAGGTTTTTTTTTTTAAGACATCAGAAACATTCTGTGAACGGCTTCTTTGCCCCCAGCTGACCCCATCATTCCATAGACAGAGATGGCGACTGACTCCCTCACCTCCTTTACCCTCCCCCCCGCCCCATCCATCTAGGGCCAATCCTCTCAAGTGAAAGTAGATACCTAGAAACTAAAACAGAAAAAGTTATCAGAAAACATAGATGTATCTTTATTCATCTTTGCTGCATGTTAGAGCCTGCTCATTCTGGATTGTATTTGCATTTTTAAGTAATTATCAAATATTTGAAACATACTGACAGTTCAGAAAGTAGGAAATGATACCTGTATTTCCATTTTATGTCTTTAACAAATCTTAGTATTTTACCCTATTAGCTTCAGATTGCTCTCATTGTGAAGAAATAAAATGTTACAGAGACTGTCAGTGCCTGCCCCCATCTTGCCTCTGGAATCTTGATGTTTGTTAAGGAAAATACCTCAGTAACACTGGTGATGGCTCTGTTAAAAAATGGTATTACATAAGAACTGCATGGGACCTCAAACTTTCTTTGTCAGCTGAGGCCTGAAGATTCTAGAAAGCAGGCAGGGTCCTGGGAATATGGCAGAGTTGGTCACCCCCAAAATAGTTTTTTGTTTTAATTAGTGATCAGCCTCTGTGCCATATCAGCAGTGTTTGCATGAGTGTTCGGAAGAGAGTAACATTCCCATTTTGAATTTTAGACCCTATTTTCCCATCTATATTCCCACTACAGTTGGGTTAATTCAAGCCCTCATTAACTCTAGATGATAGCAGTAGCCACTCTGTAGGCTTCTCCTCCTCACAACTTAGCTTTTACTATACACTCCACATATATGGGTCTCTGGGTGTTATCGCATCTTTTTGAGCTCCCTGATGTACCCATTTCCATGTAAGTCGTAGTAGGAAGATACAGGGAAGGAAGAGATTCTGCTGTCTGATGTAATAGTAATCATAGTAACAGTCCCAAACGTTTATTGAAGGTTCACTTTTTTTTTTCTTAATGGATTTTATTTCAATTATAGGTGTACATAAATCATCACAAGTCAATTTTACAGATTTTGTATCCCAAACCCACAGTGCATCCCCCCACCCCCCAGACTGTCTTATTTGAAAAACCAAGGTTTTCCAAAGTCTGTGAGTCATTCTCTCTTCTGCAAAGAAGTTCATTGTGTCTTTTTAGTTTCCACATGTAAGTGGTAGCATTGGGTGTTGCTGTCTAATTGTCTGACTGGTTTCACTTCGCATGACAGTTTCTAGGTCCATCCATGTTGCTATATGTGTTGTTATTTCATTCCTTTTAATGGCTGAGTAACATTCCATTGTGTGTATGTACCATCTACCAAGAATTGTTCTGTGAACTTTATATGAATTAATTCATTAAATTCTCGTTGCATCTCTGTGACATAGATATTATTATTATTATCCCTGTTTTAGACATGAAGAAGCTTAGGCTCTAAGAGTAACTGACTTGCTCAAGTTTCCCCAGCTAGTGTGTGGCAGAGTTAAGCTTTGAATATGGGCCATCTGGCCGCAATGCCTGCATTGTTTATTGCAGTGCCACCCTGCCTTTCACTGTAGCTCTTGGTGACCATGAATGAAAAAGCAAGCCCATTTGGGGGCTTCACATTTTTGCCAGTCCTTAATGCATAGTGCATTCTATTAGTTTCCTTAAATTGGTATTTTGCATCTTTTGAATGATTTCTGTTTGGCAATTATTTTGAAATTGAAGTATCTGAACTACTAATTTCTCTATAGGAACATGTTTATAAAGTGTAGTTAAATTTCCAGGCAAAACCATAGTCTTTTAAAGCCTTGAACCAGCTAAATATGCTCATTTGCAATAAAATAAGAGAAAAAGAGCAATGCTGCTACAATATTAGTAAAAAGAAAAGCCAGTTATTATATTTTACCCTTAGATAATTGTGCTTAAGGAAAAGGAGGATGAGGGAGTAGATAGAAACTTTGGAGAAGATTTTAGGTTTGTGAGTAATTTTAAGGGTTTTAGAGATAAATTATTATACTTAATTTCATTTAAAATTTAGAGGCTTTCTTCTTATTTGATATAATTGCACTACTAGTAATGTTTTTATACTTCTAAAACTTCAAAACGACAAGAATGTGTTGTTGTTTGCCTGTATAAGTAAAAGAAAATGAGAGGTTTTACTGAGGTAATTAGGCAAGAGTTAGAAGAGGGAAAGGAGTTGTAGTAACTATACATATTTGTTTTGTGAATAGAGATCATTTGAGCTGTAATTAGTTTAAAAAATAGAGCAGGTGTATATGTGTGTATATGCCTCTCAAGTGAGAAAATGATTTATTTTGCTGTTCTTTTTTTAAAATAAAAAAAATTATTGTAGTTGATTTATAGTGTTTTGTTGGAGTTCCTGTTGTGGCACGGTGGAAACGAATCCTACTAGGAACCATGAAGTTTCAGGTTCAGTCCCTGGACTCGCTCATTGGGTTAAGGGTCCGGCGTTGCCGTGAGCTGTGGTGTAGGTCACAGATGTGGCTTGGATCCCACGGATCCCACATTGCTGTGGCTGTGGCATAGGCTGGCAGCTCTAGCTCTGATTCCACCCCTGGTCTGGGAACCTCCATATGCCATGAGTTCGGCCCTAAAAAGACAAAAGAAAAAAAAAAAAAGTTTTGTCAATTTCTGCTGTACAGCAAAGTGATAGTCATACATATATACACACTCTTCTGCTCACATTATCTTCCATCACGTTTTGTCACAAGTGATTATAGTTCCCTGTGCTATGCAGCAGGACCTCATTGCTTATCCATTCTAAATGTAATAGTTTGCATCTATTAACCCCCAATGCCCAGTCCATCCCACTCCCTCCTCCTCTCCCTTGGCAACTGCAAGTCTGCTCTCCATGTCTGTGAGGCCGTTTCTGTTCTCTGGATAGGTTCATCTGTGCCATATTTTAGATTCCACAAATAAGTGATATCATATGGTATTTGAGTAGAGGATTTTGAGGAAAAGATTTTGAGTGACCTTTTTCCTTTTGTCAGTCAGTAGTAACATTATTGACTCAGACCAACAGGGTAGGTGGAAGAAGGAGGAAACTGTGCAACCAGCTGGATGCTCAGGTTACCAAAGGGCACTTATAATTTTACACATGCTTAGTATTTCTCTGATGTAAAGTATATTTTAGGTTAATAATGGATTAGGCATACTTTTGAGAAAATGATGTTAGAATTCTTGTGTTTAATTAATCTTGTGAAAATGATGTTATAATTCTTGTGTTTAACTGCATAATTTTTTTTAACCAGCACCGTTTTTCATTTTTTCCCCTCTACTCTTTCATGACACTCTTACTATACCTCTGCAAGTCCTCTTCTTTTACGTTTAGTTATTCCCTCATTATGAGAGATGTAAGGAGTCTTGTAAGAATGGTTTCAAATAATCTGCTGTTTGTGGTTTGAACAAGCTTACCCAATTATTTAGGCTTAGGACTCTTCCTCTTTCACCTTTCCTATATTTTGTTTCTTTGTTTCATGACACAGTCACTGTGATGGGCATACATTCTTAGCTGCCATAACAGAGGCTTCTCTTATTATCTGTGGAGCTGGAGTTTAAGCTCAGCCTTGGCTGCAGTGAGAAGGAAGTCCTGGATTTGACATTGCTAAGGGATTTAGAAACATTGTTGTGTTCAAAACATGTCACCAGGTCATTAATTAAATGCTAAAGCAAGTAACTTGAACTGAATCATTTCAAGAGAACCCTCCCCTCACACTGCTCCCATTTTGGCCCATGTAAAATGCACACGGTCTTAGTGAAGACTTCTAAGTGCTCCAGTCTCAACAGTCAGAATCACAGCTAATAACATAATTTTTTCCAGCTTATGAAAGGAGGAATAATGGACCTGAAAAAACTGGATTATTTTCACTTTCATTGCCTAGCTAGTGGTATTGGTCAGTATAATTGATTTAAGATACTTATTGATTTGAAATGTTTTTGGTTATAGCTTTTTATTTTATTTTATTTTTTTTGGTTTTTGTCCTTTTACAACCGCACCTGTGGCATATGGAGGTTCCCAGGCTAGGGGTCTAATCAGAGCTATAGAGCTGCCAGCCTTACACCACAGCCACAGCAACGCGGGATCCGAGCCACATCTGCAACCTACACCACAGCTCACGGCAATGCCAGATCCTTAACCCACTGAGCAAGGCCAGGGATCGAACCCACAACCTCATAGCTCCTAGTTGGATTTGTTAACCGCTGCGCCACGGCAGGAACTCCTGGTTATAATGCTTTATAAGCCCTGCTTATGTGATTCCCTTTGAAGTTAGTCCTGGAAACACTTTGTTCTTAGATGTTGAATGAGTTCCCAAGTGGACATTTGTTCCCAAGAGGGTGTAAAATATGACTCCTCTAAAGTTCTTAGAGAAGTGATAAATACCATGGCATCTTATTTATTTTTTACTTTCTACTTAGAAATGCATCTCTGAAATACGCCAATGAACACATTTAATTGCATCACTCAACTCAAATCAGTCGATGAAAAGCTTTTTGTCCTGATTTTTGAGTTTATAGTTCCCAAGTGAACTGATACTGGTGATTTCTTTCTGCTGAGTAGCGATTTAGAGAGGGTATTTTTGAAATTTTGTCAAAGTAAAATTTCAGAGAAGCTCCTTTGGATCTTTTTCCTGGGAAAGAGTGATCAGGAGGCAAAAACACGGCTGGTTCCATAGTCCCCTTTCCAGTTAAATATTAAAACACCCTAATTCCACATTGCTGTTTCTGAAAGTTCTTATCTAAGAACCTTAAAAGACCCTGTATACACATGCATTTCCTTTCCCCTTTCTCAGTTTGAGGCAGGGTTGAACATGACCACATTTTTAGTGGCTATAGATGGAAAAATGAAATTTTTAGTCACACAAAAGAAAGTTTATTTTAAAAACTATTCAGTGGTAATTATTTAATCATACCATACTGTTTTCCACTTCAGATTCCATTAGTGCTCACCAGAGAAGCCACTTAAGGAATAAGCTGTGCTATGCAGGGGACCTTCATTGTAGAGGTAAAGCTGTTCTGATAGATTATGTGTATCTTGCTTGTGTAGGGTATTTCCTATTGCAGGTAAAATAAGATGTATTTGGGTAAATGGCTTAGTGGTGGCTAGTCTGGTTAGCAGCATCACAGTAATTTTTTTTCAGGGAAAAGTAAAAACAACACATAAGTATAAATTAGCAGAGATGAAAGTGTGCAGAGGAAAGAGTTGTACACTCAGATTCAGCTTCCCTAACCATGTAGTCTAGAAATAACAGAATGATCCAACATCTCCGAACCTGTTGTTCCAACTATAAAATGCAGACAGTGATCATTTCCTGTGAAAATTAAATGAGGTATTCTTTATGAAAATGTTTGGCAAACTATAAGATCCTGCACATTTGCAACATGTCACTGTGTGACTTCTTAACTTGGGTAAAACTGATAGGAATTTATTTTACAGACTTCATTTGTTAAAAAATTACTTTTAGTTTTCTGAGGTACCTCCATACTGCTTTCCATAGTGGTTGTACCAATTTACATCCCCACCAAATGTGTAGGAAGTTTCCCTTTTCTCCACACACTCTCCAGCATTTGTTATTTACTGACTTGTTAATGATAGCCATTCTGACAGGTGTGATGTGGGACCTCATAGTAGTTTTGATTTGCATTTTTTCTAATAACCAGTGATGTTGAGTCTTTTTTCACGTGCTTGTTATTCATCTGTATATCTGATTTGGAGAAATGTTTATTCAGGTCTTTTGCCCATTTTTCAATTGGGGAGCTATATCTAGTCACATATGATGGAACATGATGAAGGATAATGTTAGAAAAAGTATATATATATATATATATATATATATATACACACACACACACACACACACATATACATACACACATATATATATGAATATATACATATGAATACATATGTATATATACACGAATATATACGTATATATATGTAAATGAATGAGTGGGTCATTTTGATGTATAGTAGAAATTGACAGAACACTATAAATCAACTATAACGAACAAATACAGAATCATTAAAAAATTTCTTTTGAGTGAATACTTACAGGTTTGTAGAATGGAGCCCTGGAATGTGGGTCCCTGTTTGTAAGGAAAACACATAGCAACCATGATGACCTGTACCCCACTCCTCTCTCTGTTGAGATGGAAATTTGTGTTGAGGACAATGAGACCTGGAGAGGCTAGGCGGAAGCTTGATTGTGCCTTTTATTAGCTATGTCATATGGTGCTAATTCCTGGATTTCTCTGAGGCTTTTTCTTCTCTTCAGTATAATGTAATGACACCTACCTCACTGAGTTATTTTGTGAATTGGATAAGACGCCAGTGCACCTAGTATATAGTGCTTGGTGGATAGAAATAGGAATAACTCATTCATATAGGACTTACTATATACCAAATATGGTTCTAAATACCTTGAAGATATTAATTCATTGGATTCTCAAATATCCTAATAGGTTGGTACTATTTTATTCCCATTTTATAGATTAGAAAACATTGGCACAGAAGATTAAGTAACTAGCTCAACCTTAGATATCTACTAAGTGTTGTCACCAGATTTTAAATTTAGGGCAGACTGATACCAGAGTCTGTGTGCTTAACAATTGCACTGATTTCTCTCTTTCACAGGGCAAGATCTTTTCTATTAGGGAATGCAAGGCTTGGATTTGGATTTATAGAACACATGTGCCTTTATCATAAGCAGGATACCTTGAAATCTGTAGAAACTTCTTTTAGAAACTTTTTTCCTAAAATAATGTCTTATGAATAGCATAATTTTTGTGTAGTAATAGGAAGTGTATTCACAGTGTACAAATTTTTAAATACTTTACATATACAAACTAAGAGAAGCAAAACATATTTGATCAGATTAATTACTTATGCTTGTATTAGCATACTCTTAATTTTCCATTTTATTGGAAATTTCTTAAGTACTATATACTTTAATGATTTGAAATAAAAATTAATTTAGTGAGTGCTTTTGTACATTTGCAGAAGTAAATTAGTGTTAGAAGACCTTATTAATTGTGCGACTTTAAGCAAGTCTCATAAATTCTGAATTCTGCTAGTCTTTGAACCTGAAAAATGGGAAATATAATCTCTGTTGTGTCTACAGTGAGGATCAGATGAGAACATTGATGACAATGGCTTTGGCAAACTTGCGAGTGCTATCTAAATGTACGGATCATTATTAGTGTCAAGAGAGTTCCAGGATTTCATGTGATTGCTCATTAACATTCTGAGAGAGCTGGGATGTGAAATCCACATTTCTCAATCCCAGACTCTGGCTTTTTGACATATCACCCCCCTGGGAAGACACGGAGCTGAGGCCACATTGCTTAACTGATTCCTGTGGGAGGTGTCGACTCATCAGGAGACATGGTTTCTATGAATCTGATAAGAGCTGGCCTAGTTTACTTTCGTAGTCCCAACTCTGAGAATTTAGAATTCTCAAATTAAAGCAGAGGAAGCTCTTCTCCAACTTCACTGAGCCTGCAAATTAAAACTTCAAGATTATTTAAGTCTCAAGTGTTATAGTAGAGCGTTTGCAAAGAAAACCAAACACAGTCACCACCAGTGTTTTGAGTGGGCTCCAGTTTGTTCACAGGAAATGGAGAAGTCTTTTTCATTTTAGCCATAGGAATTGGTTTATTTCCTTATCCATATGTTTTATGTCTGGAAATGTCCCAAGATCCTCAAGCTCAGCAGGTCATCCTGACCTCTTCCTCTTATACTCTTGAAGTTCACTGTCATCTGCCCCTTCTTTTTATAGTTTCTACAGCCTCCCTACCAACTCTCTCTCATACTCAGCATTCTTCCTCACATTCTCCTGTCCTCATCACCCGGTCTTCCCTCCTCTTACACATTTGGTGAGTCTTGATTATGCACATCCAAAAGCATTGAGAATTACCATCAGTAACTCTAATTCTACCACCTTTTCTTCCAGCACCAAACAAACTTTACCTGGGGAAGCTGGGTTGGGGTAGAGCAGGGAGGAAGGGATCAGCCTAATATCAAAGACCTAACTTTTTTATTTCTGGCCACGCCTACAGTATATGTAAGTTCTCAGGCCAGGGATCAAACCTGCACTGCAGCAGCAACCCAAGCTGCTACAGTGACAACACTGGATTCGTTGCCTGCCCCACCACAAGAAAACTCCAAAGACTTTGATAGACTTAGAAATTTTCTTTTAAATAAGGGCTGACTCTCTGCTCTGGATCTCTCTAGAAAAACGCTTTCTCATCATGCCTTGCCTTGCGCTGTTCTCCCAGAGCAATTCTGGTTTCCCCTTCTGCACTAGTTTCTGGCTGCCCTGTGGCCATCCTTCAGCCCTCTGGGTTCCCTTCTCTTTGAGGCATCAGTGCTGGCTGCATGACTGTCCTTGTGCCTTTTCAAATTCTTCACGCTTTTTCTGCCAGTTTGGGAATGATTCATGATCTCTGAATCCAAAATATTAGTTCTAGAAAAAGATCTTCCTGGTTTCCCTGTCTCATTTGGCTGAGGTGTTCACCATCCTAAGCCAGAGGATGGGCAGAAGAAAAGGTGAGAGTCTCGTGGGCCATTTCCCTGGTTTCCTCATGAGCTGTCACATCTCCTGAGGTTTCCAAGCCTGATGTGAAAGTCATGATTTAAAATACACATTCTCCCTTTTGGTTATTCAGTTCCTTTCACATTCACAGTAAAGTAAATGTGCTTTTATTTATTTTATAATGCTCTTGCTTTCAGCTAAAAATTGCATTAATTATGCTTGAGGAATGAACATTCTTCTTTTGGCCCTATCGAGTCATTTTGTGTTACTGAATTTTCCTTCACTTTTCTTTGGTCAGTATCACTTAGTTTTTGGTGTAGTTAGAAAAGCTTTCTGTTCTCAGATTAAGGTTTGCCTTTCTTCTCCTGTGCTTTGTCATTCCTAATTATGTCCTTTTCACCCTTACCAAGACCATCTAGAATAATTTCTCCCTCTTGAGTGTTTACAGTCTTCAACATCTTGCACATCATAAATAGGAAAGAGTGGAGAATTTGACCTTTGTAAGTACAAGCCATTAATAGAGGGCCAATACAGCACATGGCTGTGATGAATGAAACTGTGTTTTTGACGTGAGTGTTTGTTCTGATACATTTATGAGATTCTTGACCTAACAGTGCTATCAAGATCCCCTAAATATTTGATACTATCTCATGCTGTTTTCTATCCTAGTCTCTATAGGACTTTGGTAGTACCCCTGACAATAATGAGGCATGGAATCTTTTATTCAAATCTGAATTTCTTCTCTGCTTTACAAATGGAAATTGTGCCTTTACTGGTAATATCTAAGTCAAATGGTAGGATTTGAAATTTCTCATCTAAAAAAAGACCTTGGCAAATATGTTCTATAGAACATCATAATTCATTCAGATGTAGTAGGAGAGGTATGTAATTTTACTTCAATGAAGACAATTAATAAAAATGAATTGACAGAACTAGAGAAGATGTGACAAGTAGAGAATAATAAAACTCCGTGTTTACGTAAAATGTAAATACATTTGTCTGAGTACCTTGATATAGCTTACCACTAGTTCTGCCTATAAACACTCCAAATTTACTAGGTTTTAGAAACATTTCTTAGCCCCAGGGCTTTGTGTGGAAAAATAATAAGAAAGTAATAATGCTTTATAAATGCTAACTGCCTTTCTGGTACTGTATTAAACACTTACATGTGTTGCCTCATTTTATTCTCTGAACAACTCCATGCAGTAGATATTACTATTACATCATTGCATATGTGGGGCTGTGGTTAAAGAAATAAGGTAACTTGTTTAAGTTATGAGTTAGATAAAGCCAGAATTTGAGTACATTTCTTTCAGACTACAGACCCTGCCCTCAAGCATACGTATTGCTCACCTGGAGGAAAAAACACCTTTGAAAAAGCTGAGAGCCTCCCATGGTGGGTGCCATGTGTACCAGTGAAAGGCAGATTTCTTGACCCTGCTTCCTTTCTTCTCAAGCCCATGGACCTGGCTCTTTTTGGAGGGATGAAATTGTTATAGAGTCTTAAATGATTAAACGGTTTTTACTTTATATTCCAGTGAGACACAATCAGATTTCCCCCCTCGCTAAGGTGAAAGTGAAAGATATGCTGAACTCTCTAGTTAGGGACAGCAGTTAGTATGAGACAGCTGAGACAGGGAAACGTGATGATATAAATGCAGAGTGCTGAAACAGCGGTGCTTTTTCAACATTCTGTTTATTTCAACACTTGGGGCCTTAGGAAAGCCAAGACTCTGGTTGAGAACTGCTCATGTTTTTAGCAGAGTAGCTACAGTCTGTAATGTAATAATTCTAAAAAGTCAGATTTTTGTTCTGTAAAATTTTGAAAATCATGTTTGTTCTCATGTGAAGTTTTTTGGGACTACTAGGGTGGTGTCTGGTGGCACAGGAGGAGTAATGAATCTTTAAGTGGGAAAGAAACAGAGAATTATTGAAGCTACATCAGTTAATGATTACAGATAGTCACTTCAGGACAGGTTATCCATTTGATTAATTATAGGAAAAAGACCCACATTAGAAGAGTTTTTCTGAATAGTTGACTAACATCGTTTCATTCTATCCTTAGTAAATACCTGCTGAGATTATTTACACTCTAACAAAGAAACAGAGTTTTTACTTGCAAAAATTCTAGTAATTTACACATTTTCAATAAATGATTTGCAAAACCGTGGGAGAATAAATCAGTGCTTTGTCACATTATCTACCATATGTAAAAAATATTGTATTATTTTGCTTTCTTTCAATGTACCATTCAATCCTTTTTCAGTATAGAAACACTTGAAATCTATTTTGTTTCTTTGAAAAGTACTCCTAGAGTGGAGAGGGTTAACATACCCACAAACCATAAGCACAGTATTGAAAAAAATTTCTTGCTAGTAAATGTCATGCCAAAAGCTCTGGGTCTTTAAAAATAACCACATGTTGGTTAGACCATTTGGGAAAGATATTGATAAGATGGAAAGACGTTCAGTGGGAGCCTCTGTATCATTAAACTATTCTGTACGTGCTATAGGATTAAAAGGTTTTTGTCTTGAACCCTTTTGGAAATTTCGTTAATAAATTTAGAAAGTTTAAGATTTTGAAGTCAGAAGACTCTGGTTTAAATTGCAGCTATATTCCAAGTCATATGTTTTTAAGCAGATTGTTTAACTTATATCTTCACTTATCTGTCTTCAGTTTTTCTTATCTGTATAATGGACTGAATAGCAAAATTTCACTCAAAGGCTGGTTTTGGAGGTTAACAAGCTAACACACACACGTTACATGTGTAGGAACCAGTACTTTTTCAAAAAGAGAGCACACCTTCTTTTATAAGCATTATTAAATTCTGTTGGAGGTTTAATTTTTTATTATATAAATATTGGCCTAAGATGTGTTATAGTTTCAGCTGTGTGCAGAGAATCAGACCATTCTTTGTGGTCTTTAATTTTGACCTCAAGCTGTATAAAGGGAGGAATCTGACCTGCACGGGGTGTAGTATAATGTCTCATCCAAAAGGTTCTCAGGTTTTGATGGGATGCCAAAGTGAACTGATGTCCAAAGCAGAGGAGTGCTGGGAGTAGATAAAAAGAACGTGTGAGCATGGCCAGCCTTTCATGAATCCTTCTAGGCCAGTTCCTGTGTGCTTTGCTTTGCTGTGGTACTGCCTTTTTTTTTTTTTTTAACAACTTTGTTTTTTCCATTATAGTTTACAGTGTTCTGTCAGTATTTTTTTGCTTTTTGTTTGCAAAATTGACTTTAGAAATAAGTAATTGCACTAATCTACAGCAAAGTGACCCAAGCACACACACACACACACACACACACACACACACATTATTTTTCTCACATTTTCCTCCATAATGTTTTGTCATAAGTGACTAGATAGTTACCTGTGCTATACAGCAGGATCTCATTGCTTATCCACCCCAAAGGCAATAGTTTGCATCTATTAACCCCAGACTCCCAGTCCATCCCACTCCCTCCCCTTCCCCCTTGGCAATAACAAGTCTGTTCTCCAAATCCATGAGTTTCTTTTCTGTGGAAAGGTTCATTTGTGTTGTATATTAGATTTCAGATATGAGATGTATTATGGTATTTGTCTTTCACTTTGACTTACCTCACTTAGTATGAGAGTATCTAGTTCGATCCATGTTGTTACAAATGGCGTTATTTTGTTCTTTTTATGGCTGAATAGTATTCCACTGTGCAGATATACCACATGTTCTTAATCTATTCATCTGTCAGTGGACATTTAGGTTGTTTCCATGTCTTGGCTATTGTGAATAGTGCTGCAATGACCATGCGGCTGCATGTGTCTTTTTCAAGGAAAGTTTTGTCCAAGTATATGTCCAAAAGTGGGATTTCTGGGTCATATGGTAGTTCTATATTAAGTTTTCTGAGGTACCTCCATTCTGTTTCCCGTGGTGGTTGTATCAGTTTACATTCCCACCAACGGTGAGGGAGGTTCCCTTTTCTCCACACCCTGTCCAGCATTTGTTATTTGTTGACTAGTTAATGATGGCCATTATTACTGGTGTGAGGTGGTACCGCACAGTAGTTTTGATTTGCATTTCTCTAATAATCAGTGATGTTGAGCATTTTTTCATGTGCTTGTTGGCCTTTCATATATCTTCTTTGTGAAAATGTCTATTCAGGTCTTCTGCCCATTTTTCAATTGGGTTTTTGTTTTTTTTGCTGTTGAGTTATATAAGTTGCTAGTATATTTTAGAGATTAAGCCCTTGTCAGCTGCATCATTTGAAACAATTTTCTCCTATTCTGTATGTTGCCTTTTTTTTTTTTTTATGGTTTCCTTTGCTGCGCAAAAGCTTGTCAGTTCGATTAGGTCCCATTGGTTTATTTTTGCTTTTATTTCTCTTGCCTTGGGAGTCTGACCTAAGAAAACATTTGAACAGTTGATGTCAGAGAATGTTTTACATGTTCTCTTCTAGGAGTTTGATGGTATCTTGCCTTAACGTTTAAGTCTTTAAGCCATTTTGAGTTTATTTTTGTGCATGGTGTGAGGTTGTATTCCAGTTTCATTGATTCACATGCAGCTGTCCAATTTTCCCAGCACCACTTGCTAAAAAGACTGTCTTTTCCCCATTTTATATTCTTACATCCTTTGTCAAAGATTAAGTGACCATAGGTGTCTAGGTTTATTTCTGGATTCTCTGTTCTGTTCCGTTGATCTGTATGTCTTATGTTCTAGATGTCTCTCTCTCTCTGCTTAAACTCCAGACTTTATCTGGGGATTTTAATTTCACCCTTAGGGACTAATACCTAACTCACCCAAGAGCCTTGTTGGGGCCAAATGCCCTTCAGTTTCACAAATTTGCAGCTGGAGTAAGAGTTATTCTTCTCCAGACCACAACAGCCTTGAAGTACCTGCCTTGCCAGGAGAGGGGAGATTAGAGTTATGGTAAACAGCCAAAGCATTCACAGAGTCTCTGGAACCGTCTCCTCCTAAAGGATGCATTGCTTAATGAAGATCTGGAAAAAGAATCTACCAGAGTAGGAAGCTTAAATAACTCAGCCCCCACATGTTATTTTTAGATACTTAATGTAAATGCTCAGATTCAGGGTGGTCCCTTCTTTTAGAGTTGGAAAAGCCCTGCCATATGGGTGGTCTGGGGGTTTCACTTAAGGATGGGAAATTGTCAGTCCCTATTTCTATCAGAAATTTCCTTTTGTTTCCTCACTCGCATCTGCTTGGAACTGTGCCCTGCATTTTTCTCTCTGACATTTCGTTTCAGTGAGTAGCCAGGCCTAAGACCAAAGGGCCATCTGAGATGTGGACTTGGGTTTCCTACTATCTACTGTTTTTAAAAAAGAAAAAAGATCTTGTTTTAAGAACTTTTTTCACCTACCAAAATTACCATGACATTCTCTGACAGCTCACGTGGAACTATAATCCAACACAAATGATTTCAATTCAATGTTGGTCTGTAGGGTACATGTGATATTTTTGCCTGTGCATTTCAAATTCTTGGGACTTGTTTTCACATTGAATAGGTGTAATCAAGTGAAACAAATTTTGTTAATGCAAAAAAGGTAATAGAACTGCTGTCTAAATTCAGTCACTCTCCCCCATTTCCATCCTTTTGGGAAGTTTCACCATGAACATAATGAGCTAACCAATTTGACTGACTGGCATGAATTCCTAGCCTTCACAACTAGTAGCTTTATAATCCTTTGTCAGAAGGCAGCAGAGCCCTGTGGCCATTCCACATATCTCTGGAACTGAACAAACTCATATTCAAAACTGTTTTCCTTTAGAAAAAGACTAGAGTAATATTACAGAATTAAGGATTTTACTAAAAGAATAAGGGTAATTTGGAACTTAAGTCCATATTTTATTTTATTGTATTTTTTAATTTTTAACTTTTATACAATTTTCAAAGATTGCTCTCCATTTACAGTTACTAAAATATATAAACTATATCCCCCATGTAGTCCAACACATCCTTGAGCCTGTTTTTATTATTATTATTATTCGAGTTGATTTACGGTATTGTGTCAGTTTCTGCTGTACAGCATAGTTACCCAGTCATACATGTATATGCATTCTTTTTCTCATAGTCTCTTCCATCATGGTCTATCCCAAGAGATTGTGTATAGCTCCCTGTGCTGTACAGTAGGACTTCATTACTTATCCATTCTGTATGTAATAGTTTGCTTCTACCAACCCCCAAACTCCCCATGCATCACACTTCCTCCCCCTCCCCTTTGGTAACCACATGTCTGTTCTCTGTGTCTGTGAACCTATTACTGTTTTGTAGATAAGTTCATTTGTGCCACATTTAGATATGTTCACATTGATGCTATTAGCACTGCATAGTCTCCAGTCTGATTGGGGTAATCCTTCAGTCTGTAACCAGCCAGATCTCCCCTAGGTTGCTTCTGATGGCTCTTCTAGATTTTTCTCCTGCCATGCGCATTTGAGCAATTTGAATTCAGTATCTGGTCCTCGCCAGCACCTTGATATTGAGTAAATGTTTGCTAAATGAATGAAATCTTCATACTGGTCTCACTTTCCTTATCTAACTTTCCCCCATCTACTGGCAACTGATAACTTTGCCTTCTTTTCAACAGTTAACTTTGCCATCTTAAGGACATAGCTCTCAACCTTCTGTAACTATCCTGTCCTTAATCACTAACTCAGTGAAAGAGGCATTCATTCATTTGTCCAGGGCCAGTCTCTTCAACTGTGTTCTGAACCCCTTTGCTGACTAGCCTCCTCAACTACCCCCCAACACACAGTTCATTCTGTGAACCCAGTAAGTTGTTCCTTCACTCATCTAGATCTTAAGTTATTTCTAATGATCCTCACTCTCAATATATAAATTTCTCCAAGCTTTCGTAATTTCAGCCTAAACTTCCTCTCTTTGTTATCTTTCAAAGTTACTCTTACCAGTTACCAACATTTTCAGATTTAGTGGGAACTATTCCATATTGTTGCCTCTACCTACTCTGTTCCCTCCTTCTCAGTGCTCTGCTGCCTTGGGTTATATCACACTTTGTTTCATGTGTCTTGCTGCTTCTTCTCAGATGCCTTTATGGATACTTCCTCCATTTATCTGCTCTTGTAATGGAATTTAACTCCCAGAGTACAGTACAGTAGGACTTCATCACTTATCCATTCTGTATGTAATAGTTTGCTCCCAGAGTTAAATTCTCTATCCTCTTCTTCCTCACACTACATCTTGTCCTTTGGTGACCTCAGATATTCTCACAACTGTTGACCGTGGACATCGTGATGATCCTAAGGCTGAGTCTTCAACTGAGACTTCCTTATGGGAGTGCTTGATTACTACAAATTATTCATTTTTGGATGATCCATGAATGCTTCCCAATTAAACATGTCTTAAGCTAGCTCATAACCCTATAAATCATTCTCATATTCATTATTTGTGGTTGATACCACTGTCCATTCAGCCTGGAAACACCGAAGTCCTCATTTCTCTCTCCTCGCTACATCTAGTGCATATCCAAGTCCTGATGATTCTGCTTCTATACTATGTGGCAGTTTCATGCTCTTCCTTCTGTTTCTTTTGTCATTGTCTTAGTTCAGATTCTCACCATTTCCCTGCAACAGGTTCATAACTGGTTTCACTGGCACTTAAGTTCATCCATCATATAATTGGAAGAATGATCTATCTAAAAGGAAAATCTGAATATGTGACTCCCTTGCTTAAAATCCTGCCATGTCTCCTGGACTTTTCAGGATCAGAGCAAAATTCTCTCTCCCTTTTTTTTTTTTTTTTGCCTTATCTAGGGCCGTACCCATGGCATGTGGAGGTTCCCAAGCTAGGGATCTAACAGGAGCTGTAGCTGCCGGCCTACGCCACAGCCACAGCAACGCGGGATCTGAGCTGCATCTGCAACCTACACAACAACTCACGGCAGTGCCGGATCCTTAACCCACTGAGCAAGGCCAGGGATCGAACCCACAACCTCATGGTTCCTAGTCGGATTCATTAACCACTGAACCATGACGGGAACTACAGAGCAATAATACGGCACATAAAGCCCATGTTGATGTGGCCACTACCCACTTTGTAGCATCACCACTCCAGCATAGCAATATTATGCACTTGCTGTTTCCCTTAAGGTGAGACATGCTCTTTACTTGGGGGTCTGGTATAAACTGCTCCTCTGCCCTACCTAATCTGTGGCTCAGATTACTCTTTCCAGAAAGCCTTTCCTCAGCTTTCTCCAGCATGTCAGTCCCCATAGCACCTTAAGTACATATCTTTACATTCTGCTAATTTCTCTGTCCACTAAAAACTGTGGCACCTTCAGTAGGAATTATTTCTCTTTTACTCATTATCTCTTTGCCACCCCTACCTCATGTCCCCACTTATCAGAGTTTTAACAAATTACTCTTTTATACAGGGTATAAAACCCTGTAAATTAATTCCAGAGACATGTTTTTTTATCCAAAAAATAAAAAAAAATCCCATAATTTTAAGGCCATAGTTTGTCACTGGCATTATTCATAAAGGTACACAGGAAAGCTCAGAGGGTGAAAAGGCCACATCTGAGTAGCTTTTGCCCCCAGGGCACTATTAGAATACTTGTATGATCTATGACCTCCTGATGTATCCATTTGCAGTTGAGAATACTAAAAGTATGTAAATCAAAATTTTAATTATGCATTATATATAGAAAGGTAAAATGTAACACATATGGAGAGATATAATGTCATATTCAACCACAAGTTTTCATTATTTTGGAAACTGTTCTCTATGGAAGCTTAGGCTTGATTTTCCACACTATTACTATACAAACACAATTTACTTTATCATTAAATTCTGTTCCATTTCTCACTTCCTAAATACATTTGGTTTGTGTTGGATGATACTTCCATTTCTCCAGCATGTCACTATTTACAGGACTTACCTGTCATGAGAGGATGTGGCCCAGGCAGATTAAAGTTTTATTTCTAGTGTCTGTAACAGAGCACCCCCACCCTGTTTAACTTTGAACTTATGAACTTCCCATCTGAGACCACAAGGCACCCGATTTGCATCAACTGTATACAGTCTTAAGCTCTTTGGAAGTTCAGGATTGTATAATCTTGGGGGAAAGAAATTTAGCAGTATGCTAATTTTTCATTGTGCATTGTACCTGCAGTGCTTACTTTGCGTCAGCTTTCTCTTTGCTGCAGCTTTCTCTTCCTTTTCTTCTCTGCTTGGAATTGTGTTTCCTGTTTATATGAACTGGGGTGATCCTGAGGCCTCCACAAGCAATAAATCCTGAAGGGCAAAGGCAGACTGACATAGGAAAACATTTTTTTCCCCAGCTCAATGGACAAGACAGTTCTGGAGCCCGCAGTAGGGTTATTGTGTTTTTTTGTTTTTTGTTTCTTTCAGTTCCCAGTGTGGGTTGTTCACAAGGAAGGACCAAGAGCAGCAGACCATTTCCCTTTTATTACAATAATCCCTCAGAAGAAGTTCTAGGAAACAGATTTGAGATTGTGGATGGGAATAGTCACACATGATCTGATGACTACAGTTTAATTATGAATAGAACCAGGGAGAAACTTGTTTCTGAAATCTCTCCTTGCTCCCTGTATTTGAATTCTCCAAGATAAAATGCCAGAAAGTTTTTATTCTTGATCTTCAAAATGAGCTGCATGTGGAAAAGTGACTTTCTCTGCCTTTTGGATTATTTGCATAATTTATTAGCGTGGTCCAAATAAAGAATATTACTGTGTTGGAGTTTCCAGTCAAAACTCCGATTTTACAAATGAAGAAAGTAAAACCAAGAGAGATGATAGGTCTTCTTTTCTTAATATATGGGCTTTCCTCTTTCTCACTTAATGTCCAATACTTTTTTTTTTTAATTAAATTTTTTGGAGTATAGTTGATTTACAATATTGTGTGAGTTTCAGATGTACAACAATGTGAATCAGTTATACATATACCCATTCCTTTTCAGATTCTTTTCCTGTATAGGTCACTGCAGAATGTTGAGTAGAATATGGTAGGCCCTTATTACTATGTCGAATTCTTTTTTAACACACATTCACGTCCCCTGCCTGCTCCCTGCCCCCAGACACATCCGTGTTACAAATTCTGGTGTTAATGAGAGTTCATAGGCAGTAGTAAACTGAGTGTAAACCTGGGGCTTCTGGAGTGCCCTCAAGTAGTGATCAAGCAATTAAAACTCAAATCACTTTCTCTGCAGTCATTTCAGAAGAGAGTGAACAGAGCAGGCATATACTCCTCAACCTCTTTTGATTACAGAAGGACAAATTTACAAAATTACATCTCAGATCCTTGGGACCTGTCATGGTGCTCAGTGAAGGCTGTCCCAAGATCCAAATTCTGGGAAAAAAAAATTCAGGAACTTCCAAGAAGAATTTGATTTTTTCTAGTTAGTAAAGAGGTGAGAGGAGATAGGAATATGTAGAGAAGAAAAATGAAGTATGTATAGAAAAGGGTTAAAAAAGAAGCAACTCCCTCAAGTGACCAAATAGCTGAGATCTGGGCAATAAATCTCCTGACAGTTTTTCAAAGTCTGAGAAATCTGCATTTCGAAGTCAGCTAAAACACCTGCTTGAATTTCGCTTTCAGGTTACTTATGTTCTGTAGAATTTAGCTTGAGTTTTAAAGCGTGATGAGTGATTAGTTAAGCTGACCCTGATCCCTATTGAATTTTTCAAATTAAATGGTTTGTATCTTGCACAGATAACGTATGTGGGTACAACACCAGCCCTCAGTATATTTAAGAGGAATAAACAATGGGATGCACTCTTAACTTTTCCATTAACTTTTTATGTTAAACTAGCTATGGACTCACAAGAAGTTGCAAAAAATAATACAGAGAAGTCTCATGTGCTCTTCACTCAGCTACCTGCCTGCCCAGTGGTAACATCTTATATAACTCTAGTCCGTTAGCAAACCCAGGAAATTGACATTGGCATAATACAGTTAAGTAGACTACAAATTTTATTCAGAATTTCACCAGTTTTTAAAAAGTACTCATTTTGTGTTTGTGTGGTTCTAAGAAATTTTATCCTGTGTAGAGATTCACGTAACCACCACTACAACCAAGATACAGAACTGTTCTATTGCCAAAAAGAACTCCTTCATACTGCTCTTCTGTAGTTATCTTCCATTAACTTTTTATATGACAAGGTGTCAAGCAGCCCTTTTCCTTATTGTCCTTTATGAGAGGAGAAATATTTTTCTCGGGAAAAATAGGAACTTTTTTTGTCTTTACAGGGTATTGTAAAAAATTGAGATGAAATTTTCTATACGATTATATGACATAGTTGATACATATGTAATATGATATAGTTCAGATCCCTGATATAATTCTTGAACAATGTCCAAAAAAACTCCTTGACAGATATGAAGCCCCACTGTTTACAGATGTGAGTGACAGGTTTGTAATGGAGTAAAAAGATACCATGTCAAATTTAGTGAATACTGCTCTGACAGTATTGAATAAAGATTTTGACCAAATCATGTAATCTTTTTCCTATTTATAAAATCAGAATTGATGTTCTAACGTTTTCCCCTTCTTATTATGTATCTTGGACAGACTGAAGAGTATTTTAAAGCTGCATTCTTCTTTCAAGATAGAAGAAAAAGACATTATTGGGAGTTCTTTATCTGAAGTTTAAAAATCAGGTGGTTTTACGGAGTACCCATTGTGGCTCAGTGGTTAATGAACCCGACTAGTATCCATGAGGATGTGGGTTCGATACTTGGCCTTGCTCAGTGGGTTAAGGAACTGGTGTTGCCATGATCTCTGTTGTAGGTTGCAGATGTGGCTGGGATCTGGCATTGCTGTGGCTCTGACGTAGGCCGGCAGTTATAGCTCCTATTTGACTCCTAGCCTGGGAACTTCCATATGCTGCAGGTACAACCTGAAAAAGACCAAAGACCAAAAAAAAAAAAAAGAAGTCAGGTGATTTTAGAGCAGGGATTTAAAAATAACCTTTGTGTTGAGTTGGCAGCAGAAATGCTTCTATGAACAAGATGTAAGAATAAGTCACTCTATCCTGATAATTACTTAGATTAACTTCTAGTTGGTGGGGTTTGGGTTTCTCTGAGACCATACATTCTCATCGTGCTTCTTGTAATCAGCACCTGGGGAAAGCTGTTACAGGGACAGACTAGGAAAGTACCCAGGCTGTGTTTCTTCAAGGTCAGGATTTGGTAGATGGGACCCTATTTGCCACCATGGATGCCTCCCCAAGCTGTGCCGCCCTGCACAGTGGAGGGACTCTTGCTGTAGCTCTGCCTAATGTATCCTGAGGGAAAGCACTGTGTAGGGCAGAGCTGGCCCCACTAAAGACATCTTCCTCAGAGCTATTAGTTAAGAAGAGTAACAAAGCCTGACTCTCTTCTTAGAAGCCCCTGAAACCTAGAGGTCATCAACTGCTGATCTTGGAGTTGTGGCTCTCAAACTTTGTCGTGGATAACTAGGGCAGCAGTTTTTATTAAAAATGCCTCAAACTCAATATTTCTGTTTAGTGGGCCTGGGGTGGTAACTACTCCATTGTCACTGAGCCCCCTAAGTGCTTCTTATGCAGATGTTCTTGCCCCTAGGCCACATTTGGAGAAGCGTGCCCCAAGACCTCGTAGTCTGCCGTCCTTATTTTGAAGGTGATGGAGACTGAACCCAGAGCAGTGATTTAATGCCGTATTAAAATCACATACTGTCTGGAACTTGTTTCCTGACATTCAAATTAACACTTAGTATTGAAATGACAACCAGGAACCTCACTTTTTTAAGAAGAAAAAACAAAAGTGCATGATTATGGGCATAGGAAAATTTTCTCTTAAACCAGAAAAAAAATTGTGTGGCTAGAAATTGTGAAACCTTGGACCAGGATGTCCAAAATCAAACAGAAACAGCAGTCTATGTGGAAAGAACACACAGAAACATGGCGCATGGTTTCAACAGGGACAGAATCTCAGTATACAAATGGTAAATTGTGTTTACAGTTTCCTAGGAGCTCAAAGCACTTGGTAGACTATTTTTTTCTTTACTGTGAATAATTCTTACACTGAACTCATCAATTCTGTCTTGCCGCCATGGGGACTACAACACAAAGAGAAGTGACTGGTTAATGGTAATGAAAGATGACGGTACACACAGCTAAGTGTCCAGGTAACTGCCCCCAACTGCTCTTCAGATGGACGCCAGCTCATAATTAGATGAACCCATTGCTGCTTCATGGTTCCATTTGGAATCAGAGAATACCTTTTCATTATGATCTGAGTACATACCTTGCTAATATAGGCTTGAGAGTATTTAGACATATTGTTTTATGGTATTGTTTTAGACCCTTGTTTTAAGGACAGCTTTGAAACTGGATACTTAGGATCTCATTTTGTGGATTAATTAGATTGAGTCCTACAAAGGAAAGCCTTACTTTCTTCTTTTGGTTTTTGGTAATTGGGGACAAAGAAAATTACTGTATAGGGCTAAAACAATGATTATATTGGAGTACCTGAAACTAACTTTTTTTGCTATGTTATATGTTTTGCCAATGTGGGTTATAAATTTCTTGGATTTGTTTATTTTTCTATAACAAATCTTATATGAAATTTCCATTACTGTGGAATTATTAATACATCCACCATTGATGGAGCACCTGTTACATGTTGGAGGTCTAGGGAAACAAAGGTGATGTTGCTCAAAATGAATAACCTGTTTCCATTTATTAACAAAAAGTATTATATAATACGTTAACTTTTCTATTTATATCCAATTAGTTATTGCTTTACCTTATTACCATTAGGGAAATAGTCTCATTAGATGAATTGCTGTAAACGCTATGAAGAATTAAAACCAAATGGTAATTGTCTGTTGAAAAAAAAAGTGGGCATTTTCTAAAAAGTTTCTGGGTCTACGAAATGGATCTATTTTTTAAAAAAAATTTGCGATAAATATCTTTATCCATGTGTTTTTATAATCTTTAATATTAGACTCAATTATCTCACTAAGTGCACCTTCTCTGCATAATTTTATTGCTGTCTTATAAACCATAAGATTTTTATTTTGCTAGAGAAAGGAGAAACGTGAGAATGATTGATGACTCCTATTTATCTTAAACATTGAGATAATTTAATGCCGTAGTTGCTTCTGTCTTCAGTCTTAATTTTTCATTATAACATCCATGGGAAAAATTTGTGTAGCGATAATTCCATATTATATTGTAAATTTTAAAAAATGTACATAAAATATTTGCTTTGTCAGAACAACTTTCTGCTCTTCATTTCATAAGTTATAATTATTCAGTTTTGAAATGAAAAAACTCATGCATAGAGAGGTGTTAAATGACATTTTCAAGTTAGTATATTCAATTTGTAACTCAGATGGGATCAGAATAGGTGGTGATTTTTTAACCAAGTCACGTAACCATCTGATATATAAAATAAAGAATATTCACAGTGCTGAAATATTCTTTCAGTTATAAAATAATGCATGAGATGTGTAGGGTCTTTGCAAATCATAACACATGTAGATTATAATAGGTCATGAATATTTGAATACATCTGTAATTAGTCATAAAATATTACTTATTGTAATTGCATTGGAAAGAATGAAGCACATTTTTTTAGTGCTGGCCTGAATGTCTATTTGTGAATTTATTGCCTGGAACATACTTACTTGTTCTTTGAAACATCTGCTAAACTTGTTGCTGTCTTATTAAAATAGCAGATCTAAGTATAAAGTGGTATCATTGGATATCACCCTTGACTGGTAAGGCAGGTTTAACTGGATAAAGTTTATGTTTGAAACATGTGATGCTTACAGACTTTGTAGGTTGGATTCTGCTCGATTCAGTAAAAGAGTGGTTCTGATAACAGTTATGGAGTATTTGGGGAGGAATATTGCCTGACCCCCATCCCACAGACACAGCTTAATAATGATATTGATAACTATTTGTATTATTTGTTGCAAAGGACTTTAACAGAGAGCTCGTAAACTGAGTGGATATATAATTATTTCCCTATTGGAGGCAACTGGAAGACTTGACCGTTTTCTTCAGAAGCCTGTTCTCACTTTTTTATCAATCCTGTCTGTTTTTCAGGGTTCAGTTCAAGCCTAACCTTCTGTTCTTTACAGTCAATACATTTCTCTTACTTCTGGCCTCCTAAAGCATTTGTACTCAGTATCTCATTCTTTTTATACTTGAATTTACACTGCTACTTTATATATATAATGTTTATAAAGTCATGATTCATATGGCCAGTTCCAGAGGGATGTTTCAGGCAAATGTACACAGTCTAGAAGTCTTTTATTTGAAGGGGACATATACTCATCAGCTACTTTAAATTTTCTATCTTCTATATCCACCGCCCTCGTACACCACCACAGCTGCTCCAGTCTCCTCAGTGACCCTCTCATTACATATCCACACAGAGAACTATTAATTTAGGATTAGTGTGCTTCTGGTCATGCAGGGTAACTAGTAATGGACTTTCCCCTCCACTGTAAACAACTAGGAACTTGGATGAAATACCAAGCAACAGGTTTCAGACATCAGCCAAGAGACAGACAGGATTGCATCCCGTGAGGCAAGAGAAACAAACAAAGTGAGCCCTAGACCGACACAGCTTTCTGCCTGTAGGTGTTCAGTGGATCCTGGCCCAGAGAGAGTGAACTCAAGGGAAGCACTAGCGTCTTCAGCAAATTGAGGTGACAGATATCAGAGTTCGTGCAGACAGAGGCAGCTAGACATGGTAGGACAGAGTAGTAGAAGATTAAAAGCTTCTCAGAGAAGGAGCTCCAGGACTCTACATATGGGGCGGGTGACTCTTGAGTTGTCCAATGAAAACTAAATTGCATATGTACAGGGTGAAACACTAGGAGAACAAAGAATGACCAAGAAGCTTTAAACCAGACAATTACGAACTGAAAGACATTCTAGTTTTAACCAGCCAGGAAGGAGAACTCAGTGGACACCTAAGGCCTTCAGTAGAGATTCCTGAAAAGTCAGACATCCTAAGTATGGCCAGATTAGACCTGCCCTAACAAAGCCTGGAAACAGACCTTAAAAGGATGGAACTGATCTTTTCAGTTTAACTGCCTGACAAATTGAAAGGCACCATTTTTAAGATGAAGACAGTGTCATTTAAATACACAACAACATAGCATTAATAATGCAGCATCCAATTCCAAACTGCTAGAGGTTAAAAGAAGCAAAAATATGTAACCAATAATCAAGAGAAAATTCAGGCATGATAAATAGACCCATCAATGATGGAGGTGATGAAATTAGAAGACAAAGACTTTAAAAGAGCCTTTAAATATTCCACAGTTTAAAATAAAACATAAACAATGTGAAGAGGAATGAAGGCTATATAAAAAAAGAACCATGTGGAACTTTTGAATGATGGGACTTGCACCCAGAATATTTAAATAACTCTTATAATTCAATAATAGCAAGTTAAATGAACCAATTAAAAATTAGCAAAAATTTAAACAGGTATTTCACAAAAACATCTGCAAATGGACATTTAGACATGAAAAGATACTATCATTAGACATCAGAAAAATGTAAATTAAAACTACAGTGAGATACCACTGTATGTCATCAGAATGGCTAAAAACACTGAGAGTGACAAGCATGTCTGAGAATATGGAGTTACTGGAATTCTCATTCATTGCTGCTGGTACTATAAAATGGAATAGCCAGTTTGGAAAATAGTCTAGCAATTTCTGAAAAAATTAAAGTGTGCTTACCATATGATTGAGAGAAGTGGACCTTAAAACTTTGAAAAAAACTATTGATCATTAAGAAGAAAGTATTCCTCCAGCCTTTGCTAATGTGTATCCCTTGGCTTAATAAACTCCTAGTCAGGAGAATCTAAGATTTCTTCCTGAATCTAAGTTTAAATAATTTGTTCAAGGGTAAACTAAGGCAATTAAAACTTTTAAGAGTTTATAGGAGCAAAAATTGATTCCATTAGAGCAGTGCCAAACTGAATGTGGTTAGAAGTGCTTTGGGGATAAAAGCGGGGGAAAGACTTATAGAGGAAAAAGTGGAATCAAAGTAAGGAAATTGTTTGGCTATAGCTGAAAGCCTAGTTGGCTCTTTTTGATTGGTTGCCCTTAGGTTTCAATTTCTTAGCATTTATAGCCTTAGATTTTGGTTTGCTTATGTAGATGCCAAGCATTAGAGCCACCTCAGTTTCATGGCCTTCTGGATTAATTAACAAGTCCAGGCACTTAAGTGCTTAGGCAGGAGCTTCTTAATGTGTAAGGAGTGGTCAAGTCACAGGGTAGATCAAGCTGGGATCATCTCTAGCTCTCAGAGGAAAGCAGACAGCTAGGAAAACTCATATATCATCATTATCACTGTGTCATAGCTGTCATATTCTTACTGATTATTCATTGTATGTTGGACACAGATTCTTTTTCAAGAGTTACCCAGTCTTATTAAGAAGGAAAAATCATATGGAAAGTGCCATCCTAACAGAAGTATAGAGTGTTATGGGAATTTGTGTGTTTTCTGACAGAAATGTTGACCCTTCATTGTGCTCAATGTCAGTCTTAATTCCTTAGGTTTAAAATAAGGCCAAGGATAACCTCTTGAATATCTGCTGTATTAATGCAAGCACCTAACCCAATGTTAAGAATGAAGTGCTCCATCAACTTAGGTGATTAACTTGATCATTTGTTAGTGTTAGGTTTGTAGAATCCAAGCGTGATACTAACTTGGGAAAACCCAAGAAACTATAACATTAAAAAGACACAGGTTTCCCTTTTTCTTTCCTGTGAGAAGTGGGAAGTCTGGAGCTGGCAGATCTGGGCCATAGTGATCAGGAAACCAGGCTCCTCTTCTTTATGCTTCATCATCCTTTGCCCCCTTCTTCATCTTCACAGTGATCCAAAAAGCCTACTTGAGTGCTGCTGTCCATGACATTTGTGTTCTAGTCAGAAAGAAGTGGTTCTTCCTGGTGGAGAGAGCTGCAGACTCACATACTCCTGGGGAATCAGCTCCCTTTAAAGAGCTTTCCCATAAGTCCCACCCAGTTACTTCCATATATGTCTCACTAGTCATGACAAGCTGCAGAAAGACTAAGAGGTATACTCGTAGATGGGCATGTAGCCTCCCTGAATAAAGCCAGACTCTGTAGGTAAGGAAGAAGGGGGAAATGCAAACATGGTGGTCAAACAGCCGTCCTAGTCATGATCTATTTTTCAGTAATCTCAAGCTTGTGAGGGTCATGTGGCTGTTGGCAGATAGGTAGTTATATTTTTTTCCTCTAAGTCAAGTGGGGGAAATTGTTGATTCACTTTCATGGTTCTTGAGGTTCTGTGTGTACTTCTCCTCTGTGATGTTGAGGTATTTTTCTTGGCACTTAGGAGGAGTAGCTTTCATGAAGAGCAAAGAAATATGACAACAGAGAAGCCTTTCTAATAGAGATAGCATGTGGGATATTATGGGTGATGCAAGGGTCAACTGATAACCAGTCAGCCTTCAGATCTTTATGCCAAATGGTCGGTGTTGAAGGACAAAGTTAGGGGTGCTTTGAAGAACCTGAGATAAATGTCAGATGAGCCAGACTTTTTTCTTTCAGAAGGTGAGAATGGACTAATTCTCCTACCAAAGAAAAGACAAATGTGCTTTATTTTAATTTATAAGTGCTATTTTCACTTGGCTGAGATAATAATTAATATTAGCTGCCAAGCTCCCAGCAAAACCAAGTAAACTGAATTATTACCTTTTTGGTCTCTCAGGTAAGATGATAGGATATTTTTCTAAATCCTTTTGATCTGCAGCAGGAGGAATGTTGTTTCATTTGGAAGCACTGTTATTATCAACAACGATGGAAAAGACAGTAAATGGCACCCAGACCTAGGGCATCTCATCATGATACAATTTTCACCACATCAGCTTTGCAGCAGGCGCTATGCTGGATGAAGTTTAAGTATAGCTTCTGCCCTGTGGCCCAGATCAATTTTGCAGCCATTATTTTGTTTCATTTAGTTTCAGGACTAAATGGTCAATTGTGTTGTTAGGTTCTTGCCGGTGCATTTGTCTATAGCAGCAGCATCCACTTTTGTGATGATTCATAAGTATAAAATTGAACAGGAAGAGGAAAATTAAATGAATCACAAAACCTATTAGAGGCCCTTGAAAGTCCAGCCCAAGTGCTATTGAATGCTGAAGTTGGGGGAGAGAGGGACATGTTTACTGCAGTAGATTGATTAAATGGATTAAATTAGTAGCTAATTGGGAAAGGTATGTGGGAAAATTGAATGAGTATAATGGGTAAATAGCATAGTACAAATGGACAAGTTTTTGATGTTGAAATTGGGTACAGCCAAGGCCAGTGCTTACATCACCCAGATGAAATGGCTGCAGCTTGCTTGGGCCAGAATGTTTCTGCATGCTACACACATCTGGTTTGAAGCATCTTTACCTTGGTCATGCCTTTCAAAAGGAATGCTTTAATTAGGCAGAGAGATGGATTACAATGCAAAATAATGGATATTTGAGAGGGCTTAGGGACCAGAGACTCACATTTTCATCCAGCGGAAAGGTGCATGTACACATCCTTAGCACTCTGGCTTGCTGCCTGTGACTAGCATCTTTACGGACACCACTAGGTACAGTTGTTTTACTGCTTTTTTTTCCCCACAGTGGTTTATTCATTCCTTCACTCATCAATTATTTAATCATTGCTTTCTGCATATAAAATGCTGGAAAATCATATTTTTTAAAAAGTCACTGTCTGAATGGTCAAGACATTTGTATTTGGGAAGATAAAAATATAAAGAGCATTCTCTATATAGAATCTTCAAGGAAATGTGAGTGACAAGTGGCAGCTAGGTCATTGGGGGTACTAGCTATTTGAATCTTTTTCCTAGAAGGTTTAAAAATGTCCTTTGAGGAATGAAAAAAAGTATAGGACTTTAAGAATTGCAACCATCAGCCTTCCTAATTGTGGTTCATAAATACCCCTTAAATCTTTTCCAACTATGTTCTGACAATGTAATAATGACTTCAGTGCAGAATTTTTTATGATTTAGAATTAGTGGACTTTTCTAATTTTGCATTTTGTTTATCTCCAGTGGACTTATTTTCGGTTAAATGATTAACTGAGCATTTTGATATGTGAATTGTCACTTAAAACGATGCATGTATCAGCAGTGTTATCCCATAAATGATTTATGCTGATTTGAAACTATAGATAGTTTAGGAATTTCCAAACTAAAACATAAAAGTAAAACTACTAGGGTCAATCCAGAAATTAAATTATGTGAAACTACATATGTAGAAGCTCTGGGAAGTGGAGCTGAGCCTATACTAAACCTAGGACACATCCCTATTAGCTCGTCACTTGTCTCTTTTTTTTTTTTTTCATTGCAGTAGAATGCAGAATACAATACAAAAGGAAAGGAAAAAGAACATTAGAAAAAATTAGGATTCAGCTAGGACTGTGTGTATAAGTTTTTATGAAGACTGGAGAACTAGGGAAGCTCTTGTTTCTTCCTTCTCTCTTAACTTATACAACCATGGAATCCCTCCCCTAACTCTTGCCTTAAGCGATATTATCACGGTCTATGAAATAGCATCTTTTCTCTCTTCTGTTATCACTCATGTAGCCAGTGCAGCTATTGGTCTGAGGATTGCCCAAGAAAAGAATGAAGCAATACAAGAAAATGTCTTGCATCGTAGCTGCAGCTGTGATAGGTGCAAGGGGCATGGTGCTTGGAGAACTGATTCCATTCTCTGAGGGTGTGGAGTGGAGCTGCCTCCATCTTGAATTAAAACTTAGATTTTGGATAATAGAGGCACATTGTTAAATCAAGGCATGGCTGAAACATCTTCTGAGTTTGCAGTGTCAAATTCAGGGCTTTTCAAATTTATTTTTAGATTTATGATAGAGTAAAATTGATCTTCTTGCTTACAGTGTTGTGAATTTTAGCACATGTATAAATTTTCATCATCACTACTGCAATGAGGTTATGTAACAGTTGCATTAACCTCCCCCAAATACCCCCAGTACCATCCCTTTTTAACACAAATCCCTCTACTGTGTTCTGGCAGCCACTAATTTCCATCAGTATAATTGTGTTTTTTCTAGAATGTTATATAAATAAAAGCAAACAGTATATGGTCTTTGAGACTGGCTCCTCACTCGGCATAATGTTTTTGAGATTCGTCCCTTTTATTGATTGTATCAGTAGTTCATTTGTTTTAATTGTGAATCGTATTCCATTGTATGAATGTTCTACATTTTGTATCCATTCTCTCATACAAAGACATTTGAGTTATTTACAGTTTGGTCTGTTACATATAAGGCTCCTCTGAGAAATCATGTATGGGTTGTTGTGTGAACACAGTTTTCATTTATTTAGGTAAACATTCAGGAGTGGAATTGCTTTATGATATACTAAGGGCATGTGTGATTGACAAAATCTTTTCTAGAGTGGGTATGCCAATATGTATGAGCAATGTATGAGAGTTCTAGTTGTCCCTATAGCACTTGGTATTATCAGTATCTTTTATTTTAGTCATTTTAATAACTATGCAGTGTGTAAGTACTTTTTGTGATTTTAATTTGCATTTCCTTGTGGCCAATGATGCTGCACCTTTTTCCATGTACTTGTCATCTTTATGTCTTCTTTGGTCCTTTGCCATTTTTAAATTGGGTTGTTTGTTTTCTTATTATTGGATTTTGAAAGTTCTTTATATTCTGGACACAAGTCCCTTGTCAAATATGTAATTTGCCAATAGTTTATCCCAGTATATAGACTGTCTCTTCATTCTCTTTATAGTGTCTTTGGCAGAATGATAGTTTTTAATTTTGATGAGGTCCCATTTATCAATTTCCATTTTTATGGATTGTGTTCTGGGTGTCATTTTAAAAAACTCTTTGCCTATCACAGGTCAGGAAGATTTTTTCCACAAGTGTTATGGTTTTACATTTAGATCTATGTGCATTTTGAGGTAATGAGGATAAGGTATAAAGTTTAGCTACAGTTTAGGTACAGTTTATTTTGGGTATGGATATGGATAAGTCTGTAAGTGGGCAAGGCTTAGTGGGAATAGATTTCCTTTGCTTCTCTCAAAGTCAACTGGGGTGATACTAAGGCAAGAAGCTAGAGTTATACACAGGCTTGCTCACTCTCATGTCCGGAGAAGAAATATGAATTGTCACGGACAGAGGACAGTGGCTGCATTGTATTTTGTGAAAGTGGTCTGGTCCTACATGCTTTTCCAAACCTTAGCACTTGCTTATCAAGAAGTGGGATTTATATTCTTTCCCCTTGATCTTGGGAAGGTTGGTGAACGCTCTATTTAAGAATAGCCAGAAGTTTTGCCAGCCTTGATTTTAGAGTCTGGGCTGAAAAAAGTTATATGGCTTTCCACCTGGCTCTCTCTTAGAATATTGACCCAAAGAAACCCAGGCCATATAAAGAAGACATGGGTAAGTGTCTGATCAACAGCTCCAGCTAAATCCTCAACCAACAACTAGAATCAGTCATCAGATATGTGAGTAAAGGAGTATTCATTCACTTCAGTCTTGTACAAATTGCAGTTTTCTGACTAAAATGAATAGATGACTGCAACACACAACTGAAACATTCTGCTTTAAAGATTAAAGAGAGTATATATTCAAAATTGTCTAAAGATCCCAGAGATTACTCTGGAACAAAAATCGTCCCTGCTGATAAATATTTTTCTTTATAATTAGAAATGGACATGAGGCTTTTATCAAATTTCATCCCATTCTACCAAAGTGTGTATTCTGGTTCCGTTTCCAAGAAAGTATCCTTCCTCTAAAATGCAGACTCAACACAGCTAAATTGATATTTTGCAGATTTATCTTTGGCATTGTGTGCCCCCAAATTCTTAACCTCTATCCTCTTATTTTGGAATTGGTAAATGAGATAATATTAAGCTCTAATTTTTGAGTTGTATGGTAGTGATAGAATATTCTTATTAGTGTTGGTGGATGCCAGGATTTTAGGCTTTGCTGTTAGCATGCGTCCAACTTCATGAACATACATAGGGCACATAAGAATATTACATGACATTGTGTAAAGGAGGGTAAACAAGACCAAGTTTCTTTTAGTAGTGTTTTACTGTCTTCCCCATGTTCCATGTTAAATAGGAACACATTGATACATGGTTTTTCTTCTGAAATGTCACTATATTTTTTTATCTGTAAGAATTCTGATGATGTGGAATTTTTACCTTTCAGACTAATAAACAATAAATAATGCTTTAAAATTTCCACAAACTTATCATGGAAGAAAATTTTTCCTATAAATTTCAGTCATCATGTTATTCTTTCCTCTTAACTAGATCTTTAAGGATCTGTATCAAAGACCACCTAGACCAGTCATTGTCATACTTAATATTCATTGGAATCACCTAGAGGGTTTGTTAAATAATCCATTGCTGTGGTGCCCCAACTCCAGAATTTCTGGTTCAGTAGAGAGCAGCCTAAGAATTTGCATTTCAAATAGTGCTGATGCTCCAGGGACGACACTTTGAAAACTACTGATGGAGAGAAACAAGATAAAAGTTCATTGTGTACATAAATCATCACAAGTCAATTTTACAGATTTTGTATCCCAAACCCACAGTGCATCCCCCCACCCCCCAGATTGTCTTATTTGAAAAACCAAGGTTTTCCAAAGTATACAAAATCTGTAAAATTGACTTGTGATGATTTATGTACACCTATAATTGAAATAAAATCCATTAAAAATAAATAAATAAATAAATAAACAAACTTGAAAAAAAAGCTCATTGTGTGTGTAGAGCTTTTTCTAACTACTATTCTCTGAAACATTACTCTGATTTTTAGACAGCTTTCAAGTTACCACATGACAAAGTTGTTTTCATTCATCCATGAGTTAGATAAGTCATTTCTCTTAGCCACATTTCATCACATATTGGGGTAAATTTAGAGAAGAAATAAATTGGTTCTTTCAGTCTGAATGTCATCAAGTTCCAAATGAGTTCTAAAATTGAGGATGTGTCATGAAAAAGTTATTGCAGGCCTTTCTCATCAATGCACAACCAGAGACTTTGGTTAGTTTTGCCAATTTGATTATAAAATAGAATTCTGTCTCAGATATTTCAGTGATAAATGATACAGTAGACAAAATTTGATTATCCTGGAGCTTGAAAGTTCAAGGTAGTTCCAGTCTAGATGCCTTGGACATCTGAGTCTCAAGAAAGCATCAGTGTCCTCAGTAAAGTATGAAAGTATCTCTCCCCTTAACTCCTGAGAGAGAAATACCCCTTAACTCCTGAGAGAGAAATAGATCTGCCACCCTGAAGATTTTTTTTTCAGACTTCTAAATATTTTCAACTAACTGGACTTAATTGGACTATTCAAAGAGATGGCCTACTTAGCAATTCTCTTGGTCAGCACTGGAATCATTGAGGCTTTTCTGTTCATGGGTTTTCCATTGACTTTTGTCCATTTACATCCTTACTTTAGTTGTTCCTATTTCTTAAATAAGCATTTTTAGTTGCCATTTTCCATGGTGCACTCTCTTGCTTTGCTTGACTGGAATGGGATGTTTATGAGTATGTATTTTCTATTAGTAATTAAATTTATCATTTATTAAAATTAGTTGTACTCTTTATTATAAAAATAAATACATGCTCGTTGTAGAAAAATATTAAAGAAAAGAATTAATATTCCAAAGTCTGTAAATGTAGTTAATATTGTGATTTTCTTCTTAGCCATTTTCTCTATATATTTTAAATTAAATATATTTATAATTTTCAAAAATGTAAATTGAGTTATGGTTTTCTCCAGAAAGATGCCCCAGGAGTGGGATTGCTAGATCATATGGTAGTTCTATGTTTAGTTTTTTTAGGAACTTCCATATTGTTTTCCTTAGTTTTTGTACCAATTTACATTCCCACCAACAGTGTAGGAGGGTTCCCTTTTCTTCACACCCTCTCCAGCATTTATGATTTGTAGATTTTTTTAGATGATTGCCATTCTGACTGGTGTGAGGTAATATCTCATTGTGGTTGAGCATCTTTTCATGTTTCTGTTGCCATCTGTCTTTCTTCTTTGGAGATATGTCTATTTAGATCTTCTGCCCATTTTTTGATTGGGGTTTTTGTTTTTATGATATTGAGCTGCATGAGCTGTTTGTATATCTTGTAGATTACTTTCTTGTACGTTGCTTCATTTACAAAGATTTTCTCCCATTCTGTGAGTTGTCTTTTCATTTTGTTTATGGTTTCCTTTGCTGTCCAAAAGCTTTTAAGTTTAAATAAATCTCATGTGTTTATTTTTGTTTTTATTTTCATTACTCTAGGAAGTAGATCCAAAAAGATATTGCTGAGATTTATCACAGAGTGTTCTGCCTCTGTTTTCCTCTAAGAGTTTTATCATTTTTGGTCTTTCATTTAGGTCTTTAATCCATTTTAAATGTATTTTTGTGTATCGTATAAGAAAATGTTCTAATTTCATTCTTTATCACGCAGCTGTTCAGTTTTCCCAGAATCACTTATTGAAGAGACTGTCTTTCTTCATTGCATATTTGCCTCTTATTGTTGTAGATCAATTGAATGTAGGTGTTTGGTATTAGTTCTTGAATTTCCTTCTTGTTCCATTGACTTATATTTCTGTTTTTGTGCCAGTACCATACTCTTTTAACTACTGTAGCTTTGTAATATATTCTGAAGTTAAGAAGCTTGACATTTATTTCATAACTGGAAGTTTAACTGATTGATTTTTGAATATTAACTAATTTTGCATTCCTGGAATCAGCTCTTCTTGGTGTTTATGTATTATCCTTTTTATATATAGTTAGATTCAATTGGCTAAAATTTTAAGAACTTTTCCATTTAGGCCCATTAGGAATATGGGTCTCTAGTTTTCTTGTTACATCTGTCTTGTTTTTATTTACTTTTTAATTTTTTAAATTATTATTTTTTCGCTTTTGTCTTTTTCTAAGGGCACACCTGTGGCATATGGACGTTCCCAGCCTAGGGGTCTAATTGGAGCTGTTGCTGCTGGGCTATGCCAGAGCCACAGCAACGCCAGATCCAGGCCATGTCTATGACCTACACCAGGGCTCACGGCAACGATGGATCCTTAACCCACCGAGTGAGGCCAGGGATCAAACCCGCAACCTCATGGTTCCTAGTCGGATTTGTTTCCACTGTGCTATGACGGGAACTCCCATCTGTCTTGTTTTTATAACAAGGTAACTCTGGCTTCATAGAATGAGTCTGGAATTATTTCCTTCTTTCCAATTTTCTGGAAGAGTTGGTGAAGAATTGATATTATTTATCCCTTAAGTGTTTGGTAGAATTAACTACTGAAGTCAACGAAGCAGGAATTTTCTTTATGGGAAGATTCCTAACTAAATTTCTTTAGTTGATCTTTAGCTATTGATATTCTTGATTTCTTTTTGAGTGTGCCTTAATATTTAGTGTTTTTCAGGGAATTTGACCATTATCATATAGCTGTCAAATTTATTGGTATAAAGTATTTTTTTGCAATTCTCTCTTATTATTTTAATGTCTATAGACTCTGTAATGATGTCATCTGTTTCATTCCTGACATTGGCAGTTTGTATCTTTTCTCCTGTTTTTTTCTTGATTAGTAATCTAGAAGTTTAACAATTTTATTGATTTTTTTTAAGCATCAGCTTTTGAGTTCTATGATATTCTCTATTGTATTTCTCTTCTATTTTATTTTCTGCTTCGATCATGTTATTCCCTTTCCTCTGCTTACTTTGTGTTTAATATACTCTCTTCATTTTCAGTTCAAAATATTTTCTGACTTTTAAGTTTTTACTTCACCTATGGGTTACTTAAAAATGTGTTATTTAGTTGGTGTATGTTTGGATTTTTTTGGATATTTTCTGTTATTGATCTATAATTCAGTTCTTTTGTGGTCAGAGTACCTATTATGTACAGCTTGAATCCTTTCAAATTTATTTAGAGTTGTTTTGTGGCACAAGATAATGTGTGCATATTGTGAATATGTTGTGTATACTTAAACTATTTATTCATGTTGAATGGGGTGTAAGTTTTTATTAGGTTAATAGTGTTAAGTGTTTTATATTATTATTGATTTTTGTCTACTTGTTCTATCATTTAATGAGAAGGAGAGTATTGAAATATCTAACTTCATTTGTGTATTTATCTGTTTATATTGTCAGTCTACCAGATCTTGCTTTGTGTATTTTGAAAGGAAAAGAAAGGAAAAGTACTAGAAGGGATATATATGTGAGTGAACATAAAAATCATTTAAAAAATATAAACAACAAAATAACAATGCTTTCGAGGCTTATAACATGTACAAGTAAAATATATGATGGTGATACCAAAAGTCAGAGGGAGTTGTAAAAATGACATTTGTGATATCATAAAATATTCAAAGTAAACAATAATAATTTGTGTATTTTAACCTTCAGTGTAACCGTTAAAAATAATACAAAAGCTATAGCCAAAAAAGTCAAAGAAATACAAAGAATAATAAAAATATTTGCTCTATTTGAAAAAAGTAAGGAAGAGAAGAGTGAAATACCAGATTAGAACAGATTAGATAATTTGAAAATAACAAAATTGTAAAACTAATCCCAACTTTATCAATAATTACACTTGCTAAAAGTGGTCAAAGCATTATAATTAAAATAGATGATTAAAGCACCCTTGTGTTCACACATGCATGACTCAAATAGATACTATTAACAAGAGATACAGGGAGTTCCTCTTGTGGCTCATCTGTAATGAACCCGGCTAGTATCCATGAGGACACAGGTTCAATTCCAGGCCTCACTCAGTGGGTTAAGGATCTGGCATAACCATGAGCTGTGAAGTAAGTTGCAGACAGGCCTAGGATCCTGCATTGCTGTGGCTGTGGTGTAAGCCAGAAGCTGCAGCTCCAATTTGACCCCTAGCCTGAGAACCTCCATATGCTGCAAATGTGGCCCTAAAAAGCAACAAACAAGCAAACAAAAAACAAGAGACACACTCCAAATATAAAGACATAGGGAGTTTGAAAGCTTTGTGTGGGAAGCGATACGTCATGTAAACACTACACCCTGAGAGATTTTTTTGACTACTCTGCTTCCTTTTCAAAAGTGGTATTTACTTGTAGGGCTTCAGGAATGAGATGATAAAACAGAAATTAAATGAGAAAAGAGCAAAAGCAGAGATGGAAGAAAGAGCTAGAAAACAGTAGGAAGAGAGGGAGAGGAGAGAACAAAAAATAGAGAAGAGGGGATGAGAAAGGGTTTGGAAATTTAAAGGAGAAAATAGTGGAGACAGGAGAAGAAGAGTGGGAAAAAGGAAAGAATAGTGAGGGACATAATAAGCTGAAGAAAGTTACTGCTGTACGTTTCATTAGGTAACTTCTCCTTGGGTCTCAGGTTTCTGGAAGCCCTTGCTCCCAATTCCTGACAGTCTTTTCTAGTATGGAGCACACCCTAACCCGTACCTTTCCATTTTCCTACATACTACATTTTCAAATGGTCAGCTTCTTATTTTATAATCACCTAAAGGGCCTCTGCTTAGTTAGGAAATGCAGCAGGAAGCTTTCAGCATGCAAATGCCACTAATTACTTCAGTTATCTCCATCCTCCTTAGCTACTCCTAGGGGATGCTAAGTACTCCATTCCAGACCACATGGTGGATACTGTCTTCTGAGGGAATAATTTCCAAGGTGACTTCACTATAGAGATTTTGTGTTGAACTTTGTGAGACGGTTTTATATTTGAAATGACTGTGAGACTGGCAGCACAGAGCTGCAAAAACATGTGACAAGATTGGGGGCACCTCATCCCAAAACAAACCAGTCTCAGTTTAAGGCCTTGGGTGAGCTTTTTAAAAAATAATAAACATTTCTATGGAAAAAAATTAATTGTTTCAGATTGTTGTTCCTGGATTGGCCTCAAAATAGAAAAACATCTTGAAGCGTTACCAAACTATCCTTACGGTGGAATTAGCTGCAGGAATTTTGCCTTTAGAATGGTTGAAAATAATTAGTGGACTCACAAGAAATTAGCAAATTTTTATGATGACTGAACCATGATTTCGGTTTACTGTCCACCCCGTTCCCCACCAATATTTTAATATTGCCTAAAGGTATTGAAGTTGGAAATAGCAAATATGTAGTACACATTCCTGTAATTTCCCACCACTCATGATCAGCATTTATAACTAAGCAGACACTCTTTTTCCTATTTCCTTCAAATCCTTCTCCATAGAGCACCAGGGATGCACCACTGTGAAGGCTTGGTATGTAATACCTTAGCCTGTGTGTGTGTGTGTGCCACCATCTCCTCAGTAGTCTGGTAATGCCTGTGGATTCTCTCTCAGAAAAATGCTGTTTTATTTTTCAGGAAAAAAATTAAATGCGTAAGGTAAAATGCATAGGATTATTGTGATATGCAATTACCAAAATATTTTAAAAAAAAATCTGTTACACAGTTATAAATTTGCCTTTTTATAGATAAACTAAAACCAATATCTACTAGTGAGTTTTTATAAAAAAAATTACCTGATTGTATACAGCAATAAGCATAATAATTCCTCTGTACGTAGAGTTATAACATGATATTAAAATATCTGTAATTTATACTGTTGACAGTGTCACAGATACCACCACACTTTTTTTTCCCATTCAAGTGAACCCCAGGTTAAGAATCCTAGGAGGGTAATGTAACTGAGGGGTCATGAAATTTGGGATCTACTGATTTTTAGCAAAAACAAGCCAATTGGTAGACAATATAGGAGCAGAGTTTTAAGTGATGGTTTATGGCACCGGAATTTGTGGCATAAGAATTTCCCGTAGTAAGAAATAGGTAAAAAATTTGAAGTTCAGCATTAAAGACCAGTGTTAATAATGAATAAGATCAGTATAAATAGATATATTTTAGGCCTCTATTGCCTTTTATCATTTTTTACTTTATCTCTCCTACTTTTATTAAAGGAGGCAGGCCTTTCCGTTCCAAAGTTGTGGTTTTCTTAACAGCAGCCAAAATCTCAATATGTAACACACTTTGGGATTTGTGGGCATGCAGAATATGACAATAAAAATGACATATATCCTAAATGTTGGCTAGGTAGTTCTGTATTAAAAAGAAAACAAATATGTATTTCCCTTCCTGGCCCTGGAAGACAGTTTCCACATTTTAATTTCTGTGTAGACCAACAAGGAGCTGGATGCAACAAGATCTGTTTGATGAGATCCTTTCTGTCTGCTGAGCATAAACAGTCAAATCTGAGGAGGATGGACCTGTGGCCCTTGGATTTGCATCCAATTTGTCCCTTTTTAAGGAAAAGCAAATAGGTGGGAGCCCCAGACTAAAATGCAAAGGCTTCATCAGACATGCTCTGACTTCTCTAGTAAATAGTTAAGTTATTAAGGCAACGCCTTTGGATTGTGAAATTGGCCTTTACCATACATCATTCAAATATAAAAATTAATCAGTGGGGATGGACAAAGCTATAAAGTATATTGAGGACATCTGATTATTAAAAAAGCTGTGCAAGGGAGTTCCTGTTGTGGCTCAGTGGGTTACGAACCCGACTAGTATCCATGAGGATGCAAGTTCGATCCCTGGCCGCACTCAGTGGGTTAAGTATCCCACATTGCTGCAAGCTATGGTGTAGGTCACAGATGTGGCTTGGATCTGGTGTTGCTCTGGCTGTGGTGTAGATCAGCAGCTGCAGCTCTGATTCAGCCCCTAGCCTGGGAACTTCCATATGCCACAGTTGTGTCCCTAAAAAGTCAAAAAAAAAAAAAAAAGTTGTGCAAAGCAAGGATACTATTCCTTTAAGAAAAAAAAAAATTCAGAAGGAAGAAATTCAGAAGAGGATATAATTCAGTAACTGAACAAGTCTTGTCAAGTTTTAAAAAATACAGTTTAGAAAATGAATGGTTAGAAATTCAGTGGGGCATGTTCATCAGCAAAATGCTATAACGTTTGAAACAGTATCTGCTGTTGGAGCCAGGCAGGGGCCTATCATTACTAGTCTAGAAGGCATACTTTCTTATCTATGTTAATTTTCTTAAAGCAAAAATAATTTGTTTTCCACTTTTGTTTTTTTCTCCTTGTTGAAACTGAAAAGATAGTAAATGAAAGATGAGTGGATTAAAATAATTTCCTTTTATCTAGGAGAAAAGTTATTAGATGGTATATAGTTCTAGCGATTATAAAAAGCACATGTGGTAAGGGGGATTTTATGTGATTACTGGTATACCTCATAGTCTTCCAAGAGAAAGTTGGCTCTTGAAATGCAAAATATGTATGGTTAATAAACCATTGGGGAAGTTCTGCTGGAAGTATTTTTTGAGTTGAGTGGAGTGATCCTTATGTAGTTGATTCATATACAGGGAAGCATTGCCAGGTCATCCACAGTTTAGCACACCATAGATGTTTTCATGAGCCTGTTCACTCTGCCGGCACAGTCCATCTCCAAGGAGACCCATGTGTAGACCGCAGCAGCTCCATCAAGCTCACAGATCTCAGGCTTCCCCAGGCACACACGATTCCTGAGGCAGTGTGCACGAATCTCTGCAAGGCAGCACCAGCCGCTGATACTGTGCATAGTGACGTGAATAGCTCACACTGGTCCACATGCCTGGAGAGGCAGGAGGAGGAAGGAACATTACTAGGACATGGGTTCCCCAACACAGCAGCAGCTCTTTCCACCTAAACCCCTCTCACTCAAGACAGTGTCCAGACACTGTTGCGTCACTCACTACCACTCTCCCAGGGTGCATTCTTCTAATTGTCTCATTTTCTGTAGAGCATCGGAAACTGTTTCTGTCATAGGAAGAGGAGACTGAGTTCTTGCCAGTCCTGGCTCACCTTTGCTTTCAGTGACACCTACCACATAGATCTGGAAGTCCTATGCCAGAAGCTCTTCTCAGCTGGTGATGTTTGGGTTCCACTGTCTGCAGGGCCATTCACACCTGGGTCAGACACTCTGGCCTTGAACCTGACCAGCTGACAGGGTAACCTAGGAGTGGAATTTGGTGTCGTGATCCGCAGGTCCTGCATCTGATTTGCGAGTGGAGTGGGAGTGCGAAAGCCTGTGTGTACAAACTTCTCCTTCTGTATGGTGTTGCTTGGGCCTTGTCTTGCTAAGCACTGCTTAGAGCGTTTGCCTTTAATTGAAGCACATGATATGCTTAAGGATCACTTTTCCAAGAACATAGCCTCTCTTCACTGAGGCAACCAAGCCTCTTACACCTCAAAAACTCTCCCACTGGTGAAAATCAAGCCCTTCTGCAGGGCCAGTGTCCTTAGAGCATAGAGCCTCCCTGCTCTGCGGGCTCTGCTGAGATCATGGAGAGGACGTATCGGATCCAGGCAGCATTGTTTCTGACCTTGGCACTGGCCCTTGGCATAATGTGATAATCCCAGCAGGCCTGCCAGGGGAGGAGGCCGTCTCTTCCCTTACTCAGGAATCAACTTCTGACCTCCTAGCTCCTCCCACCCCACTGCCCAATCCCCCTAATGATTTTGTTTAAAATGCTAGCTGCTCTGCCATAAATTATTCTTCAGTTAAGGGGTTTGGCTCCCGTGTGCCTTACTGTGGTTTGAAAAGAAAAAGGAAAAAAAAAATCAGAACATCTTGGTTTAGCCAAGATCCAACGCCTAACCAAGAAGAAGTGGAAAGAGGCTGGAAATGGCAAAGTTGAGGGGCGGGGAGAAGAGGTTTATGCATGTGCCCTTTTACATTGTATAGCTCATTACTTGATTATAAACATTTTTAGGAGTATTTTTTTCTGTACCTGAATCTCTCTGGGAATGGGTTGGAAGAACATATATTCTGACAGTAATGAGCATTGTCTTCTTTGGGTTTTCAGTCCCATTGTGGGGCTTCTTAACCCTGGAGCTGTTTCTCAGACAGTCTAGCAGGCCAGGGAGCCAAGATGCCCAGGCTGAGGTGTAATGGGCATCACCAGTTGCCTTTGGCATGAAAATTAACTACTTTTGTTTGTGATTTAACTGGCAATTATTTCCCTGTGCTGTTGCTGGCTGTTTAGCAGGAAAACAAAAATTAACTGAGTGCCCAAAACAGTTTAAATTTTTACTTTTGTCCCAATCCTTTATTCAGTCTTTTCAGGTAGAACAAAGACTTTTAAATGAAAATGCTCAGTATTTTTAAAGTCTCTTCCTCCCCATGTTTCTCTCCTTTCAATGGTGTCTGGCCTTGTGGGTCATAGGGAGGAAGTGCCCTGGCCGCTGGCTTGCCCTGTGCTGTGGCTTGTAGCCGCCTGCTCTTGGGCACTGTTCCTTGGCCTCCTGGGTCCTCTAACCTTACTAGCTTCACATGTGCAGCTGGAAGGTACATGGCTTCTTTTGGCTTAGAATGTCCTGCAGAGTCTGGGCCAACTTCTCCTTGCTGATTTGGCCTCCATGGTTCTCATGTGCTGAGGAATATCACCCTCCTGCCTGACCCTCCCTCCGCCTGTGCAAGGGACCTGGCCTTACCCCATAAGGCCCCTGGCAGCCCACTCTCCCAGCTCAGCGTGTAGGTCACCTGGCAGTTGAGATCAGCTCAGGATCAAAGCTCAGGGATTTTCTGTTATCCAACTGCGATACCCTGTCCTGTTGGGGTCCAGTTCAGGTGGGTGTCTGGCAGCCTGAGAAGAGTTGCTTGAACTTCTGTCTTACCCATATGCCTCCTACCCTTGGGAACAAAGCTCAGGATGGGCAGTCAGGAAACACACATGTCCCATTGCTACTTTCTCCCACTTGGGTCTCCCTTTGTTTTCCTTAGGAAGGAGGTGAAGGAATAGGAATTTTCTTTACCCCCTTCTTCCTCTGGACTCTAGTTAAGCCTTAAACAAGGGTACTTGTCATCTCTATATTATAGAAGGCCATTAGCTAGGCCCTCCAGGGTAGCTATTGATACACTAAACAAGGCAAAGAAATTAAGCAAAACTTCTCTTTCCAGAAAGCCTGTTTTTTAAAGCTTACCAATCTCCCTAAGAAGTAAAAGTTCAGCCCTTTTCTGCTATCGGATGATTTCTCCTGTCTTGACCTCCTGGATGAAAAACTGCAATGAAATACGCATTAAAGGAAAAAATAAAAGTCATCAGTTTAATATGTGCTGCTATATTTTTCATGTTTAAATCTTATGTAGCCAGGACTGCCACACTGCACAGATGCGATTGGTCCTCCCAGGAACACCTGGCATAGAGCCACTGAGAGCAGATTCCTCGAGGCAGAGCATCTTTGTGGAATGAAGTGTGGGTCAGATTCTTGGTCATGGTCTTCTAATATTATTTGCTTCTGAAATGGAAGGATAATCAGAAAATGAGAGTTTCATTTAAGTTAAATAGCAAGAAGCTCCAGGTGAAACATATTTTGACTATCCTGTTGTTTTCCCTTCTTCATCGAGAATGTTTCCACATGGCACCAGTAACCACAGATGTTTAATGTTTCATGTTTCAACTGTGCCTGTGCTTCAAGGATAAACCTCTGATGCTTCTGTGTTTCTATCCTCAGCTTGGGTAAACAGACTTTCTGTGCTTTAGGTTTCCTTCAGTAGTTTTCCATGAAAGTTTAAAATGGCATGCTTAACTGTATCCTTTGAAAGGGTGGATTACGTTCAAGCTCCACTGATGAAATAAAGTACCTCTTCCCACTTACTGAAATATCACCTTAGCTATATATTAAACTCTGGTTTATATTAGGATTTATTTGTCTTCACTCTTATTTATTCTACTAACTTGTCTGTTTCAAGACTATAGCCTTTTCTTTCTAGAAAGTTTCTGAGTCTGATAAGGTAGGTCCTCCCTTCAGTAATTGTGATGCAAATATAGGATATTTACATCCCTCCTACCAGAGGATTTTATGTATAGTTTTCCTTGAACAAAAGTGGATATCGTAGACTCTATTTCTTTACCTTGATTCTTTTGAATGTTTAAATCAGAGATCAGATTTGCATGGACTAGAGCTCTGGATTTTTAATGCCAAATAAAAAAGTCAAGAATGATATTTGGGATGAAGGTCTCAAATTATACACCTTTCATTTTTAAGTAGAGCTGCCGTCACACTCTGAAACTATGTCAAAAGATATGTAGTTAAACAAGCCATCTTGTTTAACTCTTCTGAATTTTTACGCAAAAGTCTCTTAATTGGATATCAGTGGGTAATACCTACGTAGGTTTTTCCCGAAGTCCTTTTCCTAGGTTTTTTACCATAAGATGTTAGAAGAACAGGAGAGGCATAAACTCAACAGTGTAATGTGGGAAATTGTCTTATAGACACAAGCTTTGATTCCACATCTGTAGATTTGATAGTAGGAAAAAGATTCTCCTCCCCTTCCTCTCACCATTTTTATAAAGCTGGTCTCAATTCAAGATAAAAAGAAAGTTCTAAAATTTAAGACTGTTTTATTATCAAAGAGGGACAATAAAAACTGCATTCTCGTCAAAATTGTAGGCTTATGTTTTCTTTTTAAATTAGGCTTAAAAAGCCAACCTCTAAATTTTAGCACAGATACTCACAAAGGGTAGGAGCAGTGTTTATTTAGTGTAGGGGGTTAATTTTAAGTGTTATGTTAATCTGACCTTGTTGATATTTTAATGAAAATATCAACTGAAGGAGGAAATATATTTCTGAAAACCTTAAAAATAAAAAACCAAAAGTAACTTTTTGAATTTAGTTCAAAAATTTTTTGAGATGAGGACATAGGTGAGTAGGACATATCTACTACATGATAGAAACATATTTATTATATGTTTTTTCCAAATATTTCCCATTTTTCTCTCCTGTCTTTCAGTTTAATAGCTGGCCAAGGCTCATTGTTTCTGAGATACTTTTTAGATTGAAAATTCCAAAGGACCAAGATTTAAGGGAAACAGGTGGTATGAATTTAAAGAGAATGATGCTTTTCTTAGAAAATAGAAAAAGACTTTTGGTCTGAGGAAAGAGATTCTGTGTCTTACAGGAGCCCCAGACCCTGATTCCTGGACAGCCCCATGAAAGCAATGAGAATAGAAAGGCATGGGAGACATTAGAGGGGAGCTTGAAATCCATTATAGGCACATGCCAAGAAGATCCTGGACTGCCATTTCTGCACACAAGTACCAGCATGGTACTCTGTGTCCTTCCTGGAGTAGGGATTCTTTGGAAGTAGTGGAGAAGGCCCAGTGCTAAAAAAGCCTGGCAGATGGAACAAATTCAGGATAAAATATGTATTTTAAAACAATTTCAGGGGCGTTCCCTTTGTGGCTCAGTGGTTAACGAACCCGCCTAGGATCCATGAGGATGCGAGTTTGATCCCTGGCCTCGCTCAGTGGGTTAACGATCCAGGGTTGCCGTGAGCTGTAATGTAGGTTGCAGATGCAGCTCAGATCTGGTGTTGCTGTTGCTGTGGCTGTGGTGTAGGCCAGCAACTGTAGCTCCGATTCAACCCCCTAGCCTGGTAACTTTCATATGCTGCGGTTGCAGCCCTAGACAAGCAAAAAAAAAAAAAAAAAAACAAAAGCAAACACACAAAAAATTCAAAATGCATGTGGGAAAAAAATCTGTAGGCTTCAAAAACAAAGTGGTTAATAAAGACAAAATGCTAAGTCTATGAGATGATGACAAGGTGGCATTGGGAGGATTTTACTCCAAGATATAAGACTAGTTGGAAATAATAATTAAAAACACATTTAGAAAAAAGAGTTGTATCCTTGGAACCTACTTCTATAAGGGTCACCTTACAGATTCATTTTTGGTTTTTAAAGGAAGAAGAAGAAAGTGACAGATTTAGTAATAAATTCTAAGAAAATGGGAATATAAAAACCTTGTAATTGCAAATATTGTTTGTCATTGTAAGTATGTCTGTTAAAAAATGCTTTAAAAAGTTGAAGATTTTGAGAAAATGGTAGAAATGTTATAATTTTTGAATCTTCCTGAATCTCTCTACGAATCCTGGCAGGCCACTAAAATGTCACTTTGGAAAAAAGGAACACTATGTATAATACAACTAGGAGATAAGGTATTCTTTCTTTCCCTTTTTTTTTGGCAAATCACTTGTTTTAATTTTCCTTGAGTTTTGAAAAGCCAATGACTCTGTAAGAATTAGAATTTAGTTTTACCTGTATAACAATACAGGTAAACAATAATTGTCTGATTGCAAGAGAGGTTATGACATTTGGTCAATAAAGAAGAATAGGTAATCCTACCCAGCTGTTTGAACTTCTGGTAAAAACTTAAGTATACTACAGAAATATAATACAAGTTTGTTTGTACATTCAATTTTTTTGTTGTTGTTTTTTAATTTTTTTTTTTTTTTTAGGGCCATACCCCCCGCATATGGAAGTTCCCAGGCTAAGTGTTGAATTAGAGCTACAGCTGTTGGCCTACACCACAGCTACAGCAATGCAGGATTTGAGCCACATCTGTGAGCTACACACAGCTCATGGTGGTGCCCGATCCCTGATCCACTGATCGAGGCCGGGGATCCAACTCGCATCCTCATGGATATTAGTCGGATTTGTTTCCACTGTGCCACAGTGGGAAGTCCTCTTTTTAAATTGTATTAGAGTATAATTAACTTACAAAAGTTGTGTTAATGTCAAGTGTACAGCAAAGTAAATCAATTATACATACACACATATCCATTCCTCTTCAGATTCTTTTCCTGTATAGGCTATTATACAGTATTGGGTAAATTTCCCTGTGCTATAGAGTAGGTCCTTATTACCCATTTATTTTATATATAGTAGTGCATATATGTCAGTCCCAAACCCCTATTTTATCCTTCCCCACCTACATTTCCCTTTTGGTAACCGTAAGTTTGGTTTTGAAATCTTTGAGTCTATTTCAATTTTGTAAGTTCTTTTGTATCATTTTTATTAGATTCCACATGTTAATGTATTCGTGTGATTTATTTTGTCTTTGTCTGAATTCACTTAATATGATGATTTCTAGGTTCATCCATGTTGCTGCAAATGACATTATTTCATTCTTTTTTTTTCTAGCTGAATACTATTCCATTGCATGTATGTACCACATCATTGTCCAGTCCCCTGTTGGTGGATATTTGTGTTGCTTCCATGTCTTGACTCTTGTACATATTGCTGCAGTGAACATTACAGTTCATGTGTCTTTTCAAATGATGGCTTTCTTTGGATATATGCCCAGGAGTGGGATTGATGGATCATACAATAGTTCCATGTTTAGTTTTTTAAGGAACCTCCATAGTGGTTTCACCAGCTTACATTCCCACCAACAGTGAAGGAGGGTTTTTTCCCCACACTTGCTACAGCATTTATTGTTTGTAAACATTCTGTTGAACATGCATCCTTATGGATACTACGTTGGGTTCTTAACCTACTGAGCCACAACAGGAACTCTTCTACCCATTTTTTGATTAGGTTGTTTTTTTGATATTGAGCTGCATGAGCTGTTTGTATATTTTGTAGATTAATCCCTTATAGGTAGCTTTATTTGCAAAGATTTTCTCCCATTCTGTGGGTTGTCTTTTCTTTTTGTTTGTGGATTCCTTTGCTGTACAAAAGCTTTTAAGTTTAACTAGGTCCCTGTTTTTATTTTTATTACTCTAGGAGGTGGGCCCAAAAAAATATTACTGCAATTTATGTCAAAGAGTGTTCTACCTATTTTTTCATCTAAGAGTTTTATGGTATCCAGTCTTATTTAGGTCTTTAGTCCATTTTGAGTATATTTTTGTATATGGTATAAGAGAATGTTCTAATTTCATTCTTTTACATGGAGTTGTCCAGTTTTCCCAGAACCACTTATTGAATAGACTGTTTTTTTTTTCTCCGTGGTATATTATTGTCTCTTTGAGACAAGATATTCTTAAACCACAGACCAGAGGAGGTAAAGACAAATCATGACATTGTATAATCTGTGATTGGGTAAGCTTAAGGAAGCAAAACCCTGGAATGTTTCTAAATAATCAAACAGATATGATTAGAAAATACTGTAGGCAAATTTGATAATAGTGGCCAAAACTGGAAGAAGGTTTTAAATACACACGAAGCTGATCATGAGTTGAGGGGCTATAGTAATGTCTGAAAAGGCCAGAGCAACGCTATTAACTCTCAAAACCAAATTGATAAAAGATACAAATGTGAAACTGACAAAAATATGTATAAATTTGGCAGAATAGTTACAGTAGGAGTGGAAGAGGGCAACGGAGCCAAGTGATTGTCAGAAAGTTAAAGGATATGTCTTTTAACATTTCATTAAAATTTTATGATGGAGTTCTAGATAAGTAATGCTGGAAAAGTTATTATGATTCATCTACCCCTCATATAAGTTAAGAAAATTAATTTGATTCAGTGTAAAGTTATTTAAAAAAATAGGTAACAAGGATCATAGGGTCCCTATAGAAAATTGAGGCCATAATGGCATGCCAACAAAACAAATTAAAAATATAACTTGATAACTCAATATTTTAAAATGAGCTAGAAATTAAGGTACAAAAGGACAGTATGAATGAGAGTAAACTGAATAACAATGAGATAAAATGCTATAAAAGTAAAAAATATAGGTCAGGAAAGAATTAGTAATCAAAGAAAAAATATTTCAGAAATAAAGACTAAACTTGACAGTCCATGAGAATAAGTGAATAAAACCAATAACACCTGAAGGTATATAGTAAGCAAAAAGGGAAAAAATGCAGAATGATGAATGAATTCAAGAAAATGTCAAAGGCAAAGATAGGTAAAGAAAGCCCAGCATGTGTATAATTAGGAATTTCTGAATAAGAAAGCCAAAATAATGGAGAAGAACAAATACTAAACATGAAACACAAGAAAATGTTTTTGAAATAAAAATAAGACTAAAAAACACACTGAAAGAGCTTATCATGTATCTGTTCAAATTTGGCATAGAATTATGTCATTTAAAATATGCATATAGCAGGAAATTATTATAGACTTTAATGGAAAGAAAAGCCAATTGAAAACAAAGAAAAAAGAGCAAAACTTTACTTAAAAAAAGGAAACCAGGGAGATTGGATTAAGATGGCAGAATAGAAGGACTGGAGCTCAACTCCTCTCCCGAAAAACAGCAAAACTACAACCAAGTGCCGAGCAGCCTTCAACCAAATGGACTGTAAATTCCAAAAAAGATATTCTACTCCAGAAGACAAAGAGGAGACCACAGCAAGAGGTAGGAGGGGCGATTATGCGATAGAAGCAACCCCATACCTACTGAGTGGGGAGCCCCACAGACTGGAAAGTAACTGCATCACAGAGACTCAGTTACAGGACTGAGAGTTCTGAGCCCCACGTCAAAACCCCACACCTGGGGATCTGGCACAGGGAGAAAGAGCCCCCGGAGCATCTGGCATTGAAGGCCAGCGGGGTTTGTGTGCAGGAGCTCCACAGGACTGGGGGAAACAGAGACCCCATCCTTGAAAGGCACACACAAACTTTGACATGCACTGGGTCCCAGGGCAAAGCAGTCTCCATAGGAATCCGGGTGGAACCTGACTGCAATTCTTGGAGGATCTCCTGGGAAAATAGGGGTGACTGTGGCTTGTTGTGGGGGAAGGGCATCGGAGGTGAAGCTCTGAGGAACATTCATCAGCCTGAATTTCTCTGGAGGTGGCCATTTCTGGGAAAATCTGGTCCCTCCCATCAGCACTGAGAAGCCCCAGGCCCAACAATAATCCAGGTGGGATCACAGCCCCACCCATCAGTAAACAGGCTGCCTAAAGACCCCTCAGGCACACAGCCAGCCTCTAATCTCATCCAGAGACAAAGCCCCATCCATCAGAGGGAGAGGAATCAACCCCACCTACCAGTGGAGAGGCATCATTCCCTCTCATTGGGAAGCCTATAGCAAGCCCCGCCCATACCAACTTTAGCCACAGGGGAGGCAAACACCTGAACTAAGAGAGGCTACAACTCTATTGTTGGCAAAAAGGTCACCACACCAAAAACCTACAAAAATGAAAAGACAGAAAACTCTAACTCAGATAAGGGAGAAAGAGAAAAGCCCAGAAAAACAGCTCGGTGATGAGATTATCAGCCTCTCAGAAAGAGACTTTAGACTGTTGATGCTAAAGATAATGCAAGGCATTGGAAATAAACTGGAGGCAAAGATTGATAATTTACAGGAAACACTGAGCAGAGAAATACAAGATGTAAAAATTAAACAAGAAGACATGCAAAATACAATAACTGAAGTAAAAAATTCATTGGAAGCAGCCAACAGTAGAATACAGGAGGCAGAAGAACGAATCAGCGAGGTGGAGGACAAATTAGTGGAAATCACTAATGCGGAAGCCAAAAGAGATAAAAGATTGAAAGGAAATGAGCTGAGACTCAGAGAACTCTGGGATACTGTTAAATGCACCAATATCCGTATTATATGGGTGCCAGAGGGAGAAGAGAGAGAGAAGGGGACAGAAAAACTATTTGAAGAGATAATAGCCGAAAACTTCCCTAATATGGGAAAGGAACGACTCAGTCAAATTCAGGAAGCGCAACGAGCACCATATAAAATAAACCCAAGGAGGAACACCCTGAGACACATATTAATCAAAATGACCAAAATTAAAGATAAAGAGAAAAGTTTGAAAGCAGCTAGGGAAACAAAACAAATGACAAACAAGGGAACCCCAGTAAGGTTATCAGCAGATTTTTCATCTGAAACTCTGCAGGCCAGAAGGGAGTGGCATGATATACTTAATGTGATGAAAGGGAAAAACTTCCAGCCAAGATTGCTTTACCCTGCAAGGCTCACATTCAGATTTGAAGGAGAGATCAAAACCTTCACAGATAAGCAAAAGCTAAGAGATTTCTGCAACACTAAACCAGCTTTACAACAAATCTTAAAGGAAATTCTCTAGTCAGAAAAGAAAAGGCTGCAACCAGAAACAGAAACACCATAAATGACAAGGCTCACCAGGAAAGGCATATATACAGTAAAGATACTAAATCATCCATGCACGACTATGCTACTAAAATCAGAAATCGTGAGAAGAGAGCACAAATGCAGGTCACTGGAGACGCATGTGAAATTAAGAAACCAACAACTTAAAACAATCTCATTTGTACATAGACTCCTATATCAAAACTTCAGGGTGAAAAAAATAAAAAAAGCAACAAAACCCAAAACAGTTATTACAATGGCAATAAGAACATATATACCAGTAATTACCTTAAATGTTAATGGACTGAATGCCCCAACCAAAAGACATAGACTAGCCAAATGGATACAAAAACAAGAAAACAACCAATGGATCACTGAAGAAATCAAAGAGGAAATTAAAAAATACCTAGAAACAAATGACAACAAAGACACGACACTTCGAAACCTCTGGGATGCAGCAAAAGCAGTTCTAAGAGGAAAGTATACAGCAATGCATGCCTACCTCAGGACACAAGAAAAAGCTCAAATAAACAACCTAACTTTACATCTAAAGCAGCTAGAGAGGGAAGAAGCCAGGTCATGGAAACAACCTAAATGCCCATCCACAGAGGAGTGGTTAGGGAAGATATGGTACATACACACAATGGAATATTACTCAGCCATTAAAAGGAACAGAATAACAACATTTATAGCAACATGGATGAACCTAGAAATTATCATACGAGGTGAAACCAGTCAGACAATTAGACAGCAATACCCAATGCTACCGCTTACATGTGGAAACTCAAGAGACACAATGAACTTCTTTGAAGAACAGACAATGACTCACAGATTTTGGAAAACCTTGGTTTTTCAAATAAGACATTCTGGGGGGTGGGGGGATGCACTGTGGGTTTGGGACACAAAATCTATCGAATTGACTTAAGATCTTTGTACACCTATAACTGAAATAAAGTTCATTGTTAATAAACAAAACAAAACAAAACAAAAAACAAACAAAAAAAAGAAAACCAGATGTCAGAAGACAATGGAGAAGCATGTTCATTATACTAAATTAAAGAAAATGTGAGTCAATCCCATTTTATATCCAGCCAAAATGACTTTCTGATATAAAACTTGCACACAAACTGTTATGAACATGCAATAATTCAGGGAATCGATTGTTGTTCCTGAGGATTCAACTAGAGAATAAGTTTCAAGCAATAATAAAGAATGATAGAAAATTGACAAAAGCCCTGATGATGAATACTAAATATATATACATATATATTTCCATGTAGAGCTAATATCCAATAGTAATTATATAATAGAAAGTATAGCATGTAATAGATACGTAGTCTCAAAATTATGAGATACCACAACTACCATAAGGAAAATTGGAAAAATATATGAAAAGTATAGAAAACTTACTAGTCATTTTAGAGTTATTATTAAGAGTAAGTTAAGATTATTGCATACCAGATGCTGGAGGAGATGCAAGAAAAAGAAAAAAGGTTATTATTTTTAATGTTTGTCATAGTAGGGATTAAATAGAAAATACCCAAAATGGAGGATGTTTCTAAGTTTATTATATGGGATCAAACAGTATGGTAGCATTGAAGTCAAAATATTGATCATATAAAAAAAATTAAAAGGGTTAATAGACTTCCTAAATTTTCTTATGACTGGTAAACAAAGTAACATCCAATATTATGTTATATATAAGACACACCCAAAGGAAAGATATTCAGAAGTGAAAAATAATATATTTGTCAAAGATATATCAAACACATGCAAATAAAGCAATGGTCAAAATATTGATATCTGACACTGTAGAATTTAAATCAAACAATAATAATAATAAAAAAGATAAAAAAGTCATAAAGCTAAAGGATAAAATTCGCAATAAAAATATAAAAGTTATATTTATGTGCTTACAGAAGCATCTTTGATACTGCAGGAGATTGAATACAGGAAAATAGACATTTAAAAATATTAGAAAATGTTAATTCATTTTTAAAATGCAAAGCAGATGAATTTGACTAAAATTAATGATATTATAGAACAGAGCCAGCGAATATTTTCTGGAAAGGGCCAGGTAGTATTGTAGATTTTGTGAGCCACACAGTCCCTGATGCAAATACTCAACTCTGATGTAATATAAAAGCAGACAGAGATAATACATAAATAAATGGGTGTGGTTCTTTTCCAAGAAAACATTATTTACAAAAAGAGGCTGGGCCAGTCTGTAGTTTGTTTGCTAACTCCTGATACAGAAACCTGAATAACACCACCAAATTTATGTATGTGCATGTATCTTTCTGTATAATAGATTATATATAGTTACCTAATCATAGTCATATAAATATAGTAGTCTGTGAGGAACAATCAGAAAAGTTGGCCCTACTTTAACTCATAGAAAAATCCATAAATTCCACATATTATGTATAGCTCAGGATCATTTTCTTGCTATAACGCAGTAAAACTAGAAATTAATGACATAAAAACCCCACAAAACATTCTAACAACTGGAAACTTATGCCATTAAGTCCAATGTCCATAAGACTAAAACAGTGGAAAATAAAGAATTAAAAAACTCAACTCATTTAATGTTATAAGTTAGACTTATTTAAGGTTATAAATTAAAGCACAAAATAAACCAAAATAAGCCAGGAAAGAAATTAATTAGCATAAATTAAGTTATCAAACAAATACTATAAAACCAAAAGCTGTATTAAAAAAATAGGAAGACACTAACTAATCTGATCAAGAAAAAGGGGAGAAAATGTATTATACATAATTGGAAAAGACAACAAATAACCCTGAAAAGAGAAAAAATATTAAATAATTTTAAGACTCTTTGGAAATACTTTGGAAGTCTATAGAAATATTTGAAAGCCTAAACTAAGTAGATAATTTGTTAAAAATAAAAATTACCAAAACTAATACCAGGAGAGACAGTCTACACAGACAAAATTACCTTAAAAATAGGAAAATTAACATAAGACATCCCCAGAAAAGAGCACCATCTTCTAGTAGTTTCATGGGAGAATTAAACTGAGCCTTTGATGATGATTATTATAATGATACTTAAATTATCCCAGAGTATAAAAATGAAGAAAAAAATCATTTTTTGAAGTAGGCATTGCATCCCCAAAGCTAACATAATATTGAATCAGAAAAGAAATGAATATTGATACAAATATCTTAAATAAATTTAAGTACTAGTATATTTAATAATAAACAGACTCCATTAGTACATTTTTTAGAAATTATGAGCAAGTGGGTTTTTTCCCAGTAATGCAAGACATTTAATATAAAAAACATTAAAAATCTGTCATACTAATAGTTATATTACAAAATCATATGATCACATAAGGAAAAGGCCTAGGGAAAAATCCAGCAACTTTATGTTCAAAACACTCAATAGGGTGGAATTGATGATGCATCCTTAGTAAGTCTAAAGTACATCTATCACATAAACCTACTTACAATCCAGGAATTCCACTAAAGAATTCTGGTATATAGACCCAAAAAAGTCTACAATAGCATTGTTTATAATAGCAACAAGCTGGAAATAAGCTAGGTAGTCATCAAAGTACTGCAATGTGTTCATCCAAAAGATCACTTCTCCCTGCTTAATATGAATTAACTAGCACTAAATACATTGGCTGTGCACCTGTCTTCTAATTTCTGTCCATATGACCTGGGCAAATGGGCTTTTGGTGTTCCTATCTGTAAAATGGAGATAATATGTACCCTGCAGTGTTGCAGTCAGAATCAGAGTTAATATATGTGTAAAGCTCTTTGCCCAGTATAAAGCACAGCAGACACTCAGCTGATGATTATCTCATAAGTGCACTAACACTGCCAAGTTTACTTAACTAGGTTATAGCAACTGAAATAAATAGAGCTTTAATAATAAGACAAAAGGTACCAGATCCTTTTCATTAGGTTGCCTTAGCTGAGGTCCACATTTCTTATTTGCTTGAATTACTGTAATAACCTCCCATCTGATCTTCCTGACTCCATTGTGCTGCTTCTTATTAAGGGTTTTTCAAACCACGGGTCACCTCCCATTAGAGGGTTATGAAACCAGTTTCATAGACTGAGACCAGAATTTTAAACAATGGAACAGAATTGAAAATACCATACATCAAATGAAGTGAGATTTTGTTTTGTTTTATGAAACTGGTCTTTAGTTCTCTTTCCTGTGCTGGAGTGTTCTAGGTTGCTGTGTAAGAGCATTTACTATGGGTGACAAAGTTTGATATATCTCTGTATATGGTCCATTCTCTATAAGTCACCTGAGCGATCTGCAAAGCAAATCTGGTGGTGTCACTTTGAGATTTATTCTTTAAAATCTCTTGTAGAGAAAAAATAAGTTCCTTACACACAAGGCCATTAGGGATCTTAAGCTATTTTCCAGCCTTAACTCCTGTCTTTGGCCTCTAGATCACCCCATCGGCACTGTGGTGATCTATTTGTAGCTGACTGGACAAGTTATATCTTTTGGCATTCAGGCCTTTACCCTCGTGGCTCCCCCCCTCCCCGTTATGCCTCTCCTCCTTATGTGACTGCTGTCTCCTGATTATGCTTTAAAATTCAGTTTATACCACTTCTTTCAGTAAGCCTTACTCTGATTCTCTCTCTCCTCTGGGCATATCCTTATTGTTATGACAATACTTACAGAGTATGACAGTTTTAAAGTATTTAACTTATTTACTCGAACTTAAGTCTCTTGAAAGCAGGAACCGTGTTTTATTTAATTAAGAATCCTCAACTAGCAGAGAATCTGGCATCTCCCAGGATCTCAGTGTGTGTCTTTTGATTGATGATTGCTTGATTGAGTCTACTTGGGTGGCAAATGAGAGATCCTGTACAGTGGTGAAAATCTTAGAAATATATTTGTTTTGTTTCTTTATGTCCAAAATTTGGTCTTTATTTGCTATCCAGTTTATTCTTTTTATTGTAAGGAAAGAAAAAAATGCCTTGTGGAGTCACTGATAGGAAAGCAGATATACATGTGGTTACCCTTTGATATGTTGTAGTCTTTTTGTCTATTAATTTTAACTAGAATACTACACTTATGAAACCAATGCATTAGTCTATGCATATATGCCAGTTTTCTGACTTCAGAAAGCAGCTAGTTAAATAAAGTTCATCTACAGAGCTGTTTTTGTGGCAGCTGTCCCCAGTAAACACACCCCTTGCACTATAGCGTGCTAAATCTTTTGAGCCAAAAGATATGTCAAACCATTAGTTATCAAAGAAGACATGACACGTGGGCAGTGAAAATTCCTTTAGCTAGATTGCATATGGATCTGATTTAAATAAAATATATCATTACTCTTCAAAGATGGATTTTCTGAGTTTTAGCCATTTTTATTTCACATTTTCCCTCTCATTTCCTGTCTTTTGATCATTTCTTTATGACTAACAGCTTCGTAAGAGCAGAGATACAGAGAGAGTAGGGGAAAATCAAAATGTGATGTTAAGTCCCTAATATTCATAAAAATGAGAGTTAAATACCGTTCACCGCTCACAATCTGTCAGACACTATAATCAGTGCTGTTATGTGCACTGTGCGTTAGCCCACACCAGCCCTACAAGCTTTAGGGAAATTAAAGTTTGGCAAGATAAAGTAATCTATCACACGTACACAATTAGAGCTGGTTTCTTGTTCTTTATATTTGAAAGTAGCAAAAATATGAATGGAGAGAAGGTAGAAATGAGGGACTAAACTGAGAATTTGAGTTTGTAGTTGATTTCCTCAAAACAAACTTCTTCCTGTCTCTGGATTATAGAGAGTATTCTGGACAATGGATGTCCTGCTGTACCTCACAGAGCTATTATTTGGTGTATTTTGCTGTACTATTGAGAAATTACTAAAAAATCAAGAAACATATTTTATTCATTTACTGATGTTTTAGAGTCTAGAGACACAAGAAAAATATGAAACATTAGATTCAGTTAATTAAAGGATTTAGACATGTAAATAAAAATTATAGCATTGTAATTAGAGGTTTAATTAATGTGAACAATAAGAGAAAAATACAATGACCACTTAAGCACTTAACTCCTCCTGGAGAAATTGGAGAAGACTTTCTAAAGAGGTGAAACTTGGTCTGAAAGCTGAAAGATAAGTAAAAGATTGCCAATTGATTCCTTACAAGCATGTTAAAAAAAAAAAAAAAAAACACCAATGGCAGCAGTGGTCCAAAAAGCTGCTGCAAAGAACAAACATCTAGAATACTGATAAAGCAATAGTCCAGTGATCAGAGTTAGAACAATACAACAACCTGGACGTTTCCTATTCCCCAAGCTTTAAAGTTTGCTGAGATGCCAAGCAAGAAATGAACTTGGTTCATGAATAAATGATAGAAGTTTGATGGTGGGAAAGGAAGAAAGTATTGGCAATGAAGAGTTTGACAATTTCTGGAGTACTAGGTGCCTCGTCATTTTCATATTCTTTTTCTTTGTATGTTGAATGAGGTACAGTCCTAATAATGCCATTAGCCTGAACATTACTGTTCATTCCTAGGTATTGTGATAAGGATTGACCTTCCTCTGTCCTTCACTCCTCCTTAATTGCTCTGAGTTTTTGATAATAAGATTAATCAGAAGACCAGAATAACAGTATTAGCTACTTTTGGGCTTCTTGAAAGTACTAGTTTTAGGAATAACCCCAAAGGATCCTTCAGCTACTGTTTGTGCACACGCAAAATAATGGAAAAGAGTAAAATCAAGAATAGAACGCAGTTTGCTTTTCCATAGCTGCTTGGTGCAAATGCAAAAGAAGCCACAGATGGAAGCACACAGATGGACGCCTGCTGATCATACAGCTGTTTCTTTGTTGGAACAGAAAACCAATTGTGGGTAGGAGCAACGAAGGAAGAGACAATATTAGAATGCAATGGCATTTTAATTATACCTACCATAATTCTAATGTTTTGTTCTGTGGTGAAGTGTTTCGGTAGTTGTTTCAAAATTAGAATTCTATCCTGCAAACCTGAATCAATTAAAGCAGTACTGTTTGGAAACATAAAGAGAAGCGAGTTTCCAAAAGATTTTCCAGTAGTCCTGCTTTGTGATGCTTAGACTTCCTCTGATGACTTTTGGGTTGGAGAAGAGAGGAAAGGGAGAAGACCAAGATTTAAAGCTCTCCATTTCTCTTCCTTAGGGACATCTATTGGAGAACATCCTCCTTGAGCTGTTTAAACTCTGCATACTCTTAGCAGAAGCCAGACCTGCTGATGGTGACTCCAACTTACCTGAAAGAGGTAATGTGACTCTAAGCTAGTCCTATCATCTGTATTTTCTAGGAGTGGAAACTTGAGAGCCATTTAAGTAAGCTATGTACTAAGGGTCATACTAAATTTTATTTCATAAGTTACTGCGAGCCTGCTATGTTCCAGGAACAGGGGTATGTGATGGAAGCACTGTCCTTGTCCTCCTGGAGCTTATGGTCTAATAGGGGAAACATACCTTAAACTAATGAGTTAATTATATGCTAATAAATGTAATAAGTGCCAAGTAAAGGGTGATATGAGAGCTTATACTAGTGGAACTAGAAATAGGTTGGGGGGACAGCAAAAGTTCTCCTGGGCAGTCCAAATCTTGGATACCAGAGTTATGTAGATTTTTGGAAAAAAATGTTGTGATTTTTGTTTTTTCTGTTATAGTTGGTTTACAGTGTTCTGTCAATTTCTACTATACAGCAACATGATCTAGTCACACATATAGATAGGGAACAGCTTGTGTGAAGCCTCTGTGGCTGAAACGGGTGTGGCTTGGTTGAGGAACTGAGAGAAGACCAATGTGACTAGAGAACAGAGACTCAGCAGGAGGCCAGAGAACTGGGCAGATACTGGAATAAGAGAATCGCGCAAGCCATACTAATGATTTTACACTTAATTCTAAGAGCAAGGGAAAAAATCAAAGACTTATGAAGGGGAGTGAGGTTCCAGTGTGAGCATTTTTAAAAGATCCTTTCAACAATTGCATGTAGGTTGATTTGGAAGGTGGCAAGTCTGGAAGCAGATTTAATCAAGAGGTGCTGGTGACAATGATGATAGAAAGAACGTATGAATCATGAAAGAGAAAGTGGTATTAATTTTTTTCAGTGAAGACCTGGGTTTTTAGTTGAGTCATCTGCTAACATTAAGGTCCAAGAGAAGAAGGCCAAGGCTTGGTGAGTTGGTGCAGGGCAAAAAAACTGCAAATTTAAGTTCAGACTGTTGAATTTGGGGTGTCTCTGAGAAATACCCAGGTGAAGTGACAAAAATGGAAGAGTGGAGGTCCTGAAATGACAGAAAACTGAATTAGTAATTTCTGTTCTGCCTCTTAGTATCCATGAGATCTTGGACAAGTTTGAAAGTAATCTTATGCATCACTTCCCCCATCTGTAAAGTGGAGACAATAATGGCAGTACCTCCACTAAATTCTTGTAAAGATTAAATGAGAATACACATCAAACCAACAGTAGATTGGTTGAGGGTGGGAGGGAGAAAAGGTGGTTTAGAAAGGGGATTAGTAGGTAGGCTGAGATGATGCATCTTTTTATCGCTTAAATTTTTATAAGAACATACACCTAATTATATGTATACTTAGAAATGAACAATAGAATATGATAATATATAAAAGACAAATTAAAAGTGTATGTTACAGTGTTTGGCAGTGTACTTGATAAGCAGTCAGTAAACATTAGCTGTCTGTGGACACTGGGAAGCTCAGAAGGGGGTTTGGTCTAGGAGTGTGCCTTTCATGGTCCTTGAGATTCTGACAGAAGCCATGGGAGTTGATGAAATCATCTGGAGAGAGAACAGGTAAAAGAGAACCAAGGGTTAAACTGTGAGGAATTCCACTGTTAAAGATCAAGTAGAGGAGAAAGAAGAGCAAAGGAGCCTTAGAAGGGGCAGCCAGAAATGCAGGAAGAAAATTCTGTTCATGTGGGCAAGGTGAGCTTGCATTCCAAAGGAGCTGTAAATGATACGACACGTTGTTACAAGCTGTAATGAGTGGAAAACTATAAAGAGTGTCTTGGATAAATTAAACTGGAAACTTGAGCAGGCTTTTTGGATAATCAGGCAAGAAGCTTTGTTGAGAAACTATCTGGTTCTTTATTTTGAATCAAATTTTGGCTTCTGTCCTGGAAACTAGGCCAACCAGTTGGTCATCTGGAAGTTGAATCTTTATGTCTTAGGAGATTTTCCATCTATCAAGAGGTGCTACTTACAACTAAGTCAAATTATATAACGTGAAAAGAAAAATCACTAATGTCAGAGCATAAAGCAGAAAGGTACAAAGAAATGAAGTTTCATTCTATTCCTTCATAGTGCTGGCCAATGTGTAAACTTTAATTTTTTTCAAGAAAATTATTTGGTTTTCTTGAACTATAATTTAATAGACAGCCATCCCTCTTCCTAATTTTCCTTTGTGTAAAAAGATACTTTTACCCTTATATTTTGAAAAAACTAAGGATTGTCTGACCTTAAAAAAAGAGCTAGATTTTCATTATTATAACACACACACACACACACACACACACACACACACATGAAAACCACTTAATTTCAGATAAGTGAAAAATTTTTAGAAGGGAGAGATAGGTTTAATTCCGTGCCCCCTTTTTCCGAGTTATGTAGGATTTTACTCTAAGACATTAAAAATGCTGATTTTATTGGGAAGTAATGAATCCTAATCACACCATAGAGGGAATGGGAAGTGGAACAAATAAATGGGTCACAATAAATTTGTAGTTTCTAGTGTCATTCTGAAGGGCAAGGGTCCTAGCTCTAACTTCCACTTGGATTCTGAGCACAGGCAGCTGAGGGACTAAGGAGAGGATATTTTAAATAGCCACTCCCACTTTGCATCAGTTCTTCATGCTGAGGGTGCAACAGAGTCCTGAGGTCAAGTCCTGTGTTCAGCACCTTTAACTTCCTACCAGCCTATATATATATATAGCCAGCCTATATATATATATAAAACCTTTCTTACAGTATCTTTAACCATGTTCTATCCCAAGAGACTGGATATAGCTCCCTGTGCTATACAGCGGGGCCTTATTGCTTTTCCATTTAAATGTAATAGTTTGCATCTGCCAACCCCAAACTCTCAGTCCATGGCACTCCCTCCGCTCCTGCTCCACAACCACAAGTCTGCTCTCCGTGTTTGTGAGTCTGTTTCTGTATTGTAGATAGGTTCACCTGTGCCACATTTTAGATTCTACATATAAGTGATATCATATGGTATTTGTCTCTTTGCGACTTACTTTACTCAGTATGAAAATATCTAGTTGCATCCATGGTGCTGCAAATGGCATTATTTTGTTCTTTTTATGGCTGAGTAGTATTCTGTTGTATATGTGTACCACATCTTCTTTATGCATTCTTCCATTAATGGACATTTAGGTTTTTTCCATGTCTTGGCTATTATGAATAGTGCTGCAGTGCACACAGGGGTGCATGGATCTTTTTGAATTACAGTTTTAGGAGCAACATTCTTAACCATGAGAATTTCCTCAGTAGTATTATTGATCTTTTTATTTTTGTCCGACCTACATTTATTTAAGAAATGTCTTTCTGCTTTCTTTAATTGCCTTCTCCCAGACTTCACAATTGTCTTTTTAGGTGTGACAAATATTGCTCTCAATCAGAAAACTCAGTTAGGCAAAATGAATTTTTTATTTTCCTCAAATGCAACCCAGTTTTTATTTTGAGACCTTATTCTGCCAGGAAGGGGAAAAACACTCTCTGTCAATTTGAGAATCTCTCATGCCTTTTCCCTCTCCTTTTCCTGGGACTGTATGTAAGTATGTGAAACATACATGATGCCAAAGCTTGGGAAGGAGGGTCTGGGCTGGTCCTGATCATCCATCATCACTAGTCTCACTGGGAAGCCTTGGTTTTTATATGTTTGGTTCCATTTTGTCTGGTGTCTCCTGTAATTGCGTGGGACTCCTTCCCTAAGACAGGGAACCTGTGCTTTCTTCCCAGCTTCTCCAAATTATTTGGTTTATATCTGAAGCCACTAAGTTCTTCTATGATCTTCATTTTTTTTTTAATGTAAAAGCCAAAGACTTGCACATTCTTTCTACTCTCCAACCAGACACATCCTCATTTGTAGCAATGAATGCAAAGATAATTATCTACTTGATGAGGGAGAAAGGAAGGGACCATCAGAGAAGGAAGGACACAGGTCAGTATCACAAATCTACTGCCCTGCCCCTTTAGTTTACAGATGTATTTTGGAAGGTAATGCTTTCTATCATGGACCACACTGAGGTGATATGTAGTAAATGAAGTGTCAGGCAGAATTTATGATGTATACCCACCTCAGCAGAAAGACATTTTAAAAGTGCAAGTTTTGTTTTTCTTATAATAGATCATGACTGTATATACTGACTTAATAAAATTTAAAATCTTCCATAAGTAATACAATCAGGCTCATTATACAGCCCACCGAGGGGGTACTTTGAAGTCAGAATTGTCACATCTATGTCAAAGAGGCAGACAAGGCCTGAAACATTATGCATGCTTGGAAAAATAAACATGTTTTCTCTGGTGTTTGAGCTTTGACTAAAGGCCCAACTCTATGATTTTTGGAACTGTAAGAATTTTTCTTGACTTCTTCTGGACTCAGTAAATTCTGCAGAATTTAGCAAGAGGGGAAAAAATGTTTGCCTTTACCTGTTCTCATTTCCACTCATAAATATAGCTTTCTTGTTGCCCTTGGTTATGTCCTGCATTAGCAGTAATTGGAGGGAAAATTATTCAGAATTTAGTTTTCAGAGGGGACAAAGGGATTGGGAAACATTATTTACCTACTAGACAGAAGCAGACCTTGGTGGCCATCTGGTGCACCATGTTTTTGGGTAATTAACATGCATCCACACTTCTATTTTGTTTCCTTTTTAAAGTGAATCTGAAAATGTGTGCTAACAGACTGTCTGTAACACAAAGGAGCCAATGCTAAAAAATTATTATACTCATCCCCTTTCAAAAAACAATGAAAAAAAAAATCTTTGTTTTGCCACCAAAGGCAGAAGCTGCCTTGAGGGCTGCCAAAGACTCTGGGTCCTGGACAGAATTGCTTTTCTTTAGTGACCACATTTGGTGAGCAGTGTTGTAGGCCCAGAATTCCCCCTTTCTTTCCATCAGCCTTGTCATCCAAGCCTTCAGGGAACATTTATTTGACTGAACATTCACGGCCACAATGGTACAGCCCCAATCATGGACTGGATTTTGAATCTGGGATTAGTTCTCACTGGTTAACAGCTTGAGTTTGTTTTTCCGAATGACTTTATCATAACTATAAATTCAAGTGAGTCAACCTACTGGATGGTGGCTTAGTGTATCTGTGTGCTGGCAATATATATATTCGATTTAATCTATAGGGAGAAGAAATGATTCTTCCTGGCATACCTTGTATAGAATTCAACAAATAGGTCACATACACAAGTCTAAACAATTTATTTATGAAAGATTTTACTTTATAATGTCAGTGCATTTGCTTCATCTAAAAGATATCTGGTTGTATTTTAAATCAACCTAAATGAATAGATGAGAAAACTCAGGCTGTCATAGTGAACATAAATGAAAGCATATATTATATTGATAAAAGTATGCAGCTGAGAAAAGTAGCTTAAGGGTAAGGATGGGAATTAAGTGAAATTTGATTGTAGAACATTAATCACAACATGAACCTTTAAAACCGAGTTGGTTTTTAACACAAATTGATATTTAATATTTCTTTTTTTAAAATATGGAAGGGTTAGCTTGTTTTGGGTGAACACATACTGTATCAGAACTTAGCAATTCTAAATGTAGATCTCATGTAGATTTATATGCACTAGAAAAGGAATATTCTAACCCCATTACATTCCCCTTTGACACTTGAGAAAACTGAGGTTTAGAAACAAATTACTTGTCCAGGTTTACTTGTGTAGGTATATCTTAAACTTAAATGGACCCTAGACTCATTCAGTCTCTGGTTTTCTTCCTTTCTCCTTATATTATTTTATGCCTGCCTTGATTCTTCTGTCAAGATAGGTACTTGGGTATAAAGATGCACAGGACAATAAGATTGAAGTAATTACCCTAAAAGAGATTATATTTCATGTAGAAGAGAGAAAAACTGTGAGTCATAGAGCTGTGTTGAGTGGGGAGCACTGAGAGTAGATAAGAGTGCTCTAGTTGTGTGTATGTGTGTGTGTGTGTGTGTGTGAGTGAGTGAGAGAGAGAGAGAGAGAGAGAGAGAGAGAGGTGCTGGGGGGTAAGGGTCTAAGGAGTTTCAAAGATCCAAAGGAATAAGAAATTCTTAAGTATTTTTTGGAAACAAAAAGTATGTAACTGTTGCATTGTTTTTCTCCAGAGGTTCCTTTTTACCATTTCTGATGACACCAGAGAAAAAGCAACAATTAGGGCTAGTCTGAGTTCAAGATATCTACAAGTAGAACTAAGAGTAGCCATGGGTCAGTAGGTCTTAAGCGTTCAAAACCACAGCTCCTTGGAGCCCAGAAGTGAACAAAAAAATAAAGTTGAGACCGACAAGTGAGTGGAGTCAAAAATAAACTCTGTTCCAAACAGAGTGGGTTCCGTGGAGCCAGAATTGGGTTATTGGAAAGAAGTGACAGGGTTTGAATTGGATCTTGTCAGTTGAAATGATTTGTCAGTGCTCATTCTAACCTGATGATTGTCTGACCAAGTACATACAGGTGAATGACTGTTCATTTGTCAAATTCTAACCTCAGAGGCTGCCTGTCAGCATTATCCCACAGGGGGTGTGGCACATATTAAAGCTCCAAAACAGTGGACCAGAAGGACAATCACATTTACAGGGAAAGCAGAGAGGCAAGGAAACAAACAAGCATGCCAAAGATCAGGAGTCAGAAACATACTTGTTGCAGGGTGGGGGGTGGGTGGATTCTGCACAAGGGGAATCTAACTCAAATGTTACCATTATCGAGGACAGCATTAGGACAAAGAGGTATGTGGCGCTAAGAAACAAAAAGCATCAGTGAGTCTTGGTTATCTCAGCAATAGGCCTTCTCTGCTATTTCGCTAGTGTAAGGGGTGTCTCAGAAGGTAAATGTTATAGTGGAATTACACAGGGAGTGACAGCTGGATACAGTGGAACTGTCAGGACCAGAAGTTCAGCAGGAGCCATCCTGACATCATCAACACCCCTCCCCAAGAGCCATTCCACCCAGTCCCACCCTATTTTTAATTCTTCCCAACCTATGATGAAGGGTGAGAGAAATTCTCAGTCCTCCTTTCCTTATTCTTTCTTTTCTCTCTAAATTTTATACAGAAAAGAGAGAGTATGGATGGAATGGTGTGAAAAGGAGCCCTCTCAAAAATTGTCTGGGAAGGAACAATTTGGGGGGCAAACATTAGACTGGTATTAAAAATATTTTTGTTTCTTTCTAAACTGCATAGAGCATGATGCAGTAAAATGGCTTTCTTCTTTTCTGTGTCTGCATGTTATGGTGTCCTTAGGAAAGAGTGCAGGCTGAAGTGATCACAGCTTCTTGCCCCTCTGTGTTAGCTGGGTCCCCTAGGCTACGAAGATAGAATTCAGAGTAGAGAGATTTACTGGGGATAAAGTTCATGAAAGATAAAAGGATGAAGGAGGAAGATTAAGCAAGGAAAACTTTTAGATCCTGGTGGTCTGCTGTCTCTAGAAGGAGAAGAAGAGGAAAGGAGGTAGGTGGAATTTCAGACTACACTGCAGTCTACAGATTCTTGGCCAGTCCACTGGGTGCCGTGGCACAGAGGCATCCCACGTTTTTGGAAATGATGCCCTGGTACCTCTGTTGAGCTGAGATTGCCCAGGAGGAGCACGACCTTGGCCCCAATGTTGCTGATCACAGCTGACTGGCAGATTCCTTCTTGAAGGCAGAAATGGGGAGTGCACTGCCTTGGCTGCCACACAAGGCTGGGAAAGGATGTGGTTGGTTGGCACTATGGCCATATTTTCATGACAAGCTGAATCTTACATTGTTAGGCATAAAATGTCACTGAAGAAAGTGTTTAATCTTTTCCAGATTTCCATGGAAAGCTCTCCTTTTTTTTTACATGCTATCAGAAAAAAGAATTTTAGAATCTTTTCCTTAAAAGGAGTGATACATTTTACTTCTACATTTAATACTCATAGTATGAGGAAATTCTTATGATAATATTTTAAATCTCTCACCCTTCTTTCTTTTTTTTTAATTAGGAATATTTACCTTTGTTTTCATTAATTTTTAATTAATTTTTTTTTGTCTTTTTAGGGCCACACCCATAGCATATAGAAGTTCCCAGGCTAGGGCTTGAATTGGAGTGGTAGCTGCTGGCCTATACCACAGCCACAGCAATGTGGGATCTGAGCCGCTTCTGCGACCTACACCACAGCTCACAACAACTCTGGGATCTGTAACCCGCTGAGTGAGGCCAGTGATCGAAGCTGCAGGTTTGTTACTGCTGAGCCATAATGGGAACTCCCTCATCCTGCTCTGTTTAACCCATTTCATCTTGGCTTGACTTTGTGGAGAACAAACACAACTGATTTTCACTCACCCTGTAATAAATAATTCCCCTTGCCTGTTTTTCTCATTGAGGTTAAATTAGACCACCTGATTTTAACTTCATATAGTGGCCTTTTTTTTAATGGATATATGTAAATATGCATTATAACATATATTTGTTAGTATATATATGATATATATATATGTATGATATATATATATATATACTATATATACTATGATATATAGTATAGATTTATATTTATTAGTACAGACACATATATCCCCATAGAATGGTAGGCTTTGCTTTGGTTTATTGTTAATGCTTTGCTAATAGAACTAGTTGCCATAAGAAAAATTCTGAAAGACACATTGGAAACTATAGATGAGTGATTCTCCATGGTACTTCATTGAAAAAACAAGCCATGAAAATAAATACACTACTAAAAATCAAATCTGGGCTTTAAGCCAGCTCTGCCATTAACTAGCTAGATGATCTTGGGCATGTCATAAAACCGTCTCTGGAAAAAGAGGGGCTTAAGTTAGATGATATCCAAGGTTTTTTTCTGCTCTAAGAGTTTTTAAGAGTGGTTTCCAAACTGTTGATGCCCTAAAGATCATTGATTTCGTGAGCAAGTTACTGGGTTGAGGAAAGGGATGTACAAGGGTAAGATGTGCATGAACCGTGATTCAGGCCTCCCTCTCCATGTCAAACAGAACAGCTAGGTTTGATTTATTTTCCATGTTGAGTTTCAGTATAATGCTATCATCTGAAAACACTTTATTTTTTGCAAATATCTCTCTCTGTTAAAAGGCAGGATTAGCGAAATCACAGGTCAGTATGAACTAATCATAAGTCAGTGTGTTTTTTTATTGGTTTAAACATCTGTATTATAAAATGTGGTATGCAGGAAATTGTTTAAGATTATACATGCATTTGTCTGTATACTTTTTAACATTTGTCTCTAAAATAAATACTTATATAACGCCGTCAAGGCATGAACTAGGATGTTGCTGAAACCACACAATTTTCCTTACATCCTTTACTGCTCTGACTTCACTATATCTTCATAAAGTGACTTATGGCATCTTAAGGTTACTATGACCCTGAATTATATAATGGTCTTTTTCTTTCTTTATACACACACACACACACACACACACATACGTATATATTTACCATCCACATATGTAGTCTTAAAAATTAGATTAGTGTTGCCTGTTCTTAAATCATATGTAAATTGAATAATACTGTAATTACTGTTTTATGACTTCTTTTCCTTCTTTACATACATTTGTCAAATTTATATGCACCTCTGTGGTGTATTAGAATATATTTTGATATAGTACCCCATTGTGAGAACATGAAACATTTTATATATCCACTTTGCTAGTGGTAGGCTTATGGAAAAAAAAAAGTAGAGTTCCTCTCATGGCTCAGTGGAAATGAATCTGGCTAGCATGAGGACTCAGTTTCCATCCCTGGCTTCACTAGTGGGTTAAGGATCTGGCATTGCTGTAAGCTGTGGTGTAGGCCACAGACACAGCTTGGATCACGCATTGCTTGGCTTGGTATATTAGCCAGCAGCTATAGCTCTGATTCGACCCCTAGCCTGGGCACTTCCATATGCTGTGTGTGTGGCCCTAAAAAGACAAAAAAAAAAAATTAAAAAATGAAATAAAATAATGGTGGGCTTGTGAGTTCTTTCAAAAAGTTGGTTATTACAAGTAATATTATAATAAGTGTATTTTTGATTGAGGTATAATTGACATGTATCATTACATTAGTTTCATGTGTACAACATAATGATTCAATATCTGTGTACATTTCAAAATGTACAGTTAGATTCTTTTTTCTGTGATTAAACCTTTTAAGATTTACAGTATTTGTCTTTCTCTCTCTTACACATTGCTTAGCATAATGCTGTCAGAGTTCATCTGTGTTGTCCCAAATTGCAATTTCATTTTTTTAATGATTTTTATTTTTTCCATTATAGTGGGTTGACAATGTTCTGTCAGTTTTCTACTGTACAGCAAAGTGACTCAGTCACACAAACATATATTTACATTCTTTTTCTCACATTTTCCTCCACCATGCTCCATTAAAAGTGGCTAGATAAAGTTCTCAGTGCAGTATATCAGGATCTCTTTGCTTATCCATTCCAAATGCAATAGTGTGCATCTATTAACCCCAGATTCCCAGTCCATCCCACTCCTTCCCCCTACCCCTTGGCAACCACAACTGTTCTCCAAGTCCATAAGTTTCTTTTCTGTGGAAAGGTTCATTTGTGCCCTATATTAGATTCTGGATACAAGTGATATCATATGGTATTTGTCTTTCTCTTTCTGACTTACTTCGCTTAGTATGATTAGTTCCATCCATGTGGCTGCAAATGGCATTATTTTGTTCTTTTTATGGCTGAGTAGTATTCTATTATGTATTTATCCCACATTTTCTTAATCTGTTCATCTGTTGATGGACATTTAGGTTGTTTCCATATCTTGGCTCTGGTGAATAGTGCTGCAGTGCACATACAGGTACATGTGTCTTTTTCAAGGAAAGTTTTGTCTGGATATATGCCCAAGAGTGGGGCTACTGGATCATATGGTAGTTCTATATTTGGTTTTCTGAGGTACCTCCATACTGTTTTCTATAGTGGTTGTACCAGTTTACACTCCCACCAGCAGTGTAGGAGGGTTCCGTTTTCTCTACACCCTCTCCACCATTTGTTATTTGTGGACTTATTAATGATGGCCATCCTGACTGGTATGAAGTGGTACCTCATAGTAGTTTAATTTGCATTTCTCTAATAATCAGTTATGTTGAGCATTTTTTTCATGTGCTTGAAGGCTGTCTGTATATCTCCTTTGGAGAAATGTCTATTCAAGTCTTCTGCCCCTTTTTCAATTGGGTTGTTGGTGTTTTTGCTGTCGAGTTGTATAAGTTGGAAATTTCATTTTTTTTATGTCTGAATAATATTCTTTTGTATATGTACACATTTTCTTCATTCATCTGTTGACAGACACTGAGGTTTTTTCCATATCTTTGATCCTGAAGATAATGCTGCAGTGAACATGGGGGTGCATCTATATTTTTGAATTATTTTTTCTGTTTTTGGATAAAATGAATACCAAGAAGTGGAAGTGCTGGAGCATCTGGAAGTTCTATTTTTAATTTCTTAGTGAACCTCCATACTGTGTACCATAGTGGCTACACTAATTTACATTCTCCTCAACTGTGCACAAGAGTTCTCTTTTCTTCATATTCTCACTAGTTATTTGTTGTCTTTTTGATAATAGCCTTTCTGAGGAGTGAGGTGATAGCTCATTGCAGTTTTTATTGGCAGTTCTCTGAAAATTTGTGATGTTGAACATCTTTTCATATGTTTGTTGGTCATTTGTATGTCCTTTTGGAAAAAGTATCTATTTAGATCTTCTGCCCATTTTTAAAATCAGCTTATTTCATGTTTTTTTTCCTATTAAGCTATATGAGGTTTTTAAATTTTTTTATTACAGTTGAGTTACAGTATTATGCCAATTTCTGCCGGACACCAAAGTGACCCAGTTAGACACATATATACATTCTTTTTCTCATGATATTTTCCATCGTGTTCTATCATAAGTGTTTTGATATAGTTGCCTGGCTATACAGCAGGACATTATTGCTTATCCACTGCAGAGGTAATAGTTTGCATCTACTAACCCCAAACTCCCAGTCCCAGTCCATCCCACACCCTCCCCTCTCCCCCTTGGCAACCACAGTTCTCTTCTCTACGTCTATGAGTTTGTTTCTGTTTTGTAGATAGGTTCTTTTGTGCCATTCTTAAATTCCACCTATATGTGATATATGGTATTTGTCTTTTTCTGACTGACTTTATTTAGTATGAGAATCTGTAGTTCCATTCATGTTGCTGCAAAGCATTATTTTGTTCTTTTTTATACCTGATTAGTATTCCATTGTGTATATATACAACATCTTCTTAATCCATTCATCTGTCAATGGACATTTAGGTTGTTTCCATGTCTTGGCTATTCTGAATAGTGCTGCAATGAACATAGGGCTGTATGTATCTTTTTCAATGAAAGTTTTGTCTGGATATATGCCCAGAGTGGAATTTCTGGGTCTTACTGGTATGGTAGTTCTATATTTAGTTTTCTGAGATACCTCCTTATTGTTTTCCATAGCGGTTTTACCCATTTACATTCCCACCAATAGTCTAAGAGGGTTCCCTTTTCTCCACACCCTCTCTAGCATTTGTTATTTGCAGACATATTAATGATGGCCATTCTGACTAGTGTGAGGTTATACCTTATTGCAGTTTTGATGTGCATTTCTTTGTATGAGTTTTGTATTTTAAATATTAATCCCTTATCAGATATATGATTTATAAATATTTTCTCCCATTCTCTAAGTTGCCTTTTCATTTTGTAAGTTGTTTCTTTTGCTGTGAAGAATCTTATTAGTTTTATATAGTCTCACTTGTTTATTTTTGTTTTTCTTGCTTTTGCTTTTGGTATGAGATTTAAAAAAAATCATTACTGAGACCTGTGTTGAGTGGTTTACAACCTATGTTTTCTTCTGGGTTTACATTCAAGAATTTCCTTATTCCATTTTGAGTTACTCTTGTGTATGGTGTAAGATATTGGTCCAGTTTCATTCTTTTGCATGTTGCTGTCAGTTTTTCCAACACCATTTACTAAAAAGACAGCTCTTTCCCCATTGTACACTCTTAGTTTCTTTGTCATAAGTTAATTGCCATATGGGTTTATTTTGGGGCTCTCTATTCTGTTGATTTATATGTCTGTTTTTATGCTTAAACCTTACTGTTTTGATATAGTTCAAAATCAGGAAGCGTGATGCCTCCAGCTTTGTTTTTCTTTCTCAACATTGCTTTGGCTACTAGTGGTCTCTTAGGGTTCCATATACATTTTAGGATTGTTTATTCTATTCCTATGAAAATATCATTAGGATTTTGATAAAGACTGCTCAGAATCTATAGATTGCTTTGGGTAGTATGGACATTTTAACAATATTAATTCTTTCATTCCATGAACATGGAATATCTTTACATTTATTTGTGTCTTTTTCAGTTTCTTTCATTAAAATTTTGTATTTTTTGGTGTACTCTTTGTGCATTTTATAATGTGAATCCTGCAATGTAAACATTATGATTTAGCAGTTTTACTCATATGTATATACCTAGAAGACACACCTAAAAGATATTTTTGCTTATTTATAAAATAACCATGTTTTACTTAATATATGTTTCAAATATTTTCAACTCCATGACTCTTTTCAGTCTTTTTGTGATTCATTTCAATGAATAGAAGTTTTAATTTTAATGTGGCCAAATTGATTGATCTTCCACTCTTCAAAAATTTGTATCTACTTAAGTTTTCTTCCATAGATCCTCAACAAACTAAAAATAAAAGAAAAACTCCTCAGCCTGATACAGAACACCTATAAAAGCCCATGACTAACATCATACTTAATATTTAAAGACTGAATGCTTTCTTCTTAAGATTGGAAATAAGACAAGGATGTCTCTTCTTGATACTTCTATTCGATATTGGAAGTTATATCAAGGAAAATTAGGCAAGAGGAAGAAGTGAAATACATGTAGATTGAAAATAAAGAAGTAAAATTAATCTTTATTAACAAATGAGATAATCTTGTGTAGAGAAAAATCCTAAAGAATGCACTAAAAAACTAACAGAATATATTAGTGAGTTCAGCAAAGTTGCAAGATAAAATATCAATATATAAGACAATTTTTCCTAACAATGCTGATGAACAATCTGAGCATAAAATTAAAAAAAAAAATGTTGTGAGCAATAGTACCAAAAAATAAAAAGAAAATTCTTAAGAGTAGATTTAACAAAAGAAGGAAGGATAAGACATTTTTTGTTAAAGTAAGTTAAATAAGATGTAAATAAATGGAAAGACATTTCATATTCATAGACTGAAAGACTTAAGATGGCGATACTTTTTTTTCACATCATTTAGTCATTTTATTGTTTTTTTTCTTAATGGATTTTATTTCAATTATAGGTGTACATAAATCATCACAAGTCAATTTGACAGATTTTGTATCCCAAACCCACAGTGCATCCTCCCACCTCCCAGATTGTCTTATTTGAAAAACCAAGGTTTTCCAAAGTCTGTGAGTCATTCTCTGTTCTGCAAAGACGTTCACTGTGTCTTTTTAGTTTCCACATGTAAGCGGTAGCATTGGGTATTGCTGTCTAATTGTCTGACTGGTTTCACTTCGCATGATAGTTTCTAGGTCCATCCATGTTGCTATAAATGTTGGTAATTCGTTCCTTTTAATGGCTGCGTAGTATTCCATTGTGTGTATGTACCACATCTTCCCTATCCACTCCTCTGTCAATGGGCATTTAGGTTGTTTCCATGACCTGGCTATTGCATAGAGTGCTGCAATGAACACTGGAGTACATGTGTCTTTTTGAGTCATGGTTTCCTCTGGATAGATGCCCAGGAGTGGGATTGCTGGATCAAATGGTAATTCCATTTTGAGTTTTCTGAGGAATCTCCATACTGTTTTCCACAGTGGTTGCACCAATTTGCATTCCCACCAACAGTGTAATAGGGATCCTTTTTCTCCACACCCTTTCCAGCACTTATTGTTTGTAGACTTTTTGATGATGACCATTCTGGCCGGTGTAAGGTGGTACCTCATAGTGGTTTTGATTTGCATTTCTCTAATGAGGAGCAATGTTAAACATCTTTTCATGTGTTTATTTGCCATCTGCATGTCTTCTTTGGAGAACTGTCTGCCTAGATCCTCTGCCCATTTTTTGAAACTTTAAACTTCAAAGTTTCTGCACAGCAAAGGAAACTCTAAACAAAATGAAAAGACAACCCACACAATGGCAGAAAATATTTGCAAATGATTCAACTGACAAGGGATTAATCTCCAAAATTTGCAAACACCTCTTACAGCTCAACACCAAAGAAACAAACAACCCCATCAAGATGGCAATAATTTCTAAACTGATCTACACATTCAGTATAATCCCTATCAAAATCTAGTTTCCTTTTTTTTTGCAGTAATTCACAAAATTATGATAAAATTCAAATGGATTTACCAGGAACCAAAAAGAGCTAATCAGTCTGGAAAAAGAACATAGTTGGAGATACTACACTTCCCATTCAACACTTACTGTAAAGCTATAATAATTGAGACAGCATAGTACTGCTATGAGAATAGATATATCAGTAATTGGAATAGAATTGAGAGTGTAGAAATATATCCTCACATTTTCAGTCAGTTGACTTTCAGCAAGGGTGTGAAGACCAATCAATGAGGAAAGAACAATCTTTTCATCAGACATTGCCAGGAAACTGGATATCCACATTCAAAAGAATGAATTTGAATCTCTATTCACAACATATGTAAAAATGAACTAAAAGATCACAGTTCATACTGAAAGAGCTAAAATTATGAAACTCTCAGAAGAAAGACTTAGAATACATCTTTATGGCCCTAGTCTAGGCATTGGTTTCTTAGATACAACACCAAAAGCACAGATGACAAAAGAAAATGTATAAATTAAGCTTCTTCCAAGTTAAAAACTTTTGTGTTTCAAAGGAAACCATCATGAAAGTGAAAAGACCACCCACAGAATGGGAGAAAATATTTGAAAATTATATTTTTGACAGAAAACTCACATACAGAATACGTAAAGGATTCTTACAAGTTGACAATAAAAGACAACCCAATTAACATGGATAAGAAATTTGAATAAGACATTTGTCTAAAGATGTAAAAATGGCCAATAAGCTCAACATGAAAATATCAATATTAATCTTTAGAAAGCTGCAAATCAAAACCACAATGAGATACTACTCCACAATCACTAAGATGGCTAAAATATAAAAAGACACAGTATCCAGTGTTGCCAGGTTTGTTTTTTGTGTGTGTGTCTCTTGTCTTTTTAGGGCCGCACCCGTGGCATATGGAGGTTCCCAGACTAGGGGTCAAATTGGAGCTGTAGCTGCCGGCCTACGCCACAGCCACAGCAACCCCAGATCTGAGCCACGTCTGCAGCCTATACCACAGCTAATGGACCCTTAACCCACTGAGTGAGTACAGGGATCGAATCTGCAACATCATGGTTCCCAGTCAGATTCATTTCTGCTGCACCACAACAGGAACTCCCAGTGTTGACAGGGTTGTAGGGAAAATGAAGCCCTCATATATTGTTGGTGGGGATGTAAAATACCCACTATTGAAAACAGTTGGGCAGTTCTTCCAAATATTAAATATGGTAATATCATATAATACACCAATTACATTCCTGTGTAATGAAGATGTGAGAGAAATGAAAACATGTCCACATAAAAATTTTTACATAAATATTCATTGAAGTATTGTTTATAATAGCCAAAAAGTGGATACAACCCAAATGTCTTATCAGCTGATGAGTTAATAAAATGTCATCTATCTGTTCAGTGGAGTATTATTTATTTATAACAAGAAATGAATTACTAGTACATGCTTGCTTCAGTGTGGATGAACCTTAAAAACATATTACTGAGTGAAAGAAAACAGCCACAGATGCCCAGATAGTGTATGATTCCTTTGAAATGAGGTGTCTAGAATAGTCATATTCACAGAGACAGAAAGCAGACTCTTGTTTGCCAGAAGCTGGAAAGAGGAGTAATGGTTAAAAGATAAAGTGAATTTGGTGGAGTAGGAGTTCAAACTATTCTAAGATTGGATAGTGGTGGTAGTTGGACAGTTCTGTGAATATACTGAAAGTCACCAACGGGTACAATTTAAAGGAATGATTTTTATGGTATGTTATTTATAACTTAATGAAGATTTTACACAAAAAAGAATCTTATTGACCTTCAAGGCTGAAAGATAATTCTCATATATTTTCTTCTAACAGTTTTATAGATTTGACTTCCATATTTAGCCTCTTTATTCAGCTGACATTGATTTTTATATAAGGAATGAGGTAGATGTTCAGTTTAAATACCTTTCAAACAGATATTTGTCCTGGAACTGTTTATTATGAAGTTCATCTTTTCCCACCGAATCTTGGGGCCAATTCTCTTATCAATCAGCACATATTTATTTCATGGATCTTTTTCTGGTCTGTTTATTTTGTACCATCATCTATCTGCCTATTTCTCTGCCAGTACCACAATGTCTTTATTGTTATAGCTTTATAATATTTTTCAATATCCAGTAAAACATGTGCTCCCATATTGTGCTTTTTTCTTCAAGAGTAGCATTGTTATTCTTAGTGTTTTCATGTTATCTGCATTTCTAAATAAGTTTAAGTAAGTTATCAAGTTAAAAAAGTAAGCACATGATGCACACACACACAAAAACCCATACATAAGTTCACTAGAATTTTTACTACGATTACATTGTATTTATTAGTTAATTTTGGAAGAATTCCAAATCTTTTGGAATTTCAGATCTTCCAAATTATGAGTGTGATAGGTCTCTTGTTTATTTAGGTCTTAAAATTTGCAAATAAAGTTTTATAATTTCTCATCTAGAGGTCCTGCACTCCTTTAATAGCATTTACTCCTTGGTTCTCAATTGATATTTTTGATGCTATGACAAATTAATTCCTTAAAATTGTTTGTTTTCTAACAGTTGCTGGTATACAGCAAAACAGTTGACTCTAGTATGTTGAACTTTGTATCCAGTGACCTTCCTAAATTCCCCTATTATTTTAAGATTTACATAGATGATTTTGGATTTCCTATATGCTTGATCCTTTCATCAGCAAATAATGAGTTTTTATTCTTCAAAAGTTTATGTCCTTTTAAAATTTCTTAATTCATTTCGTAAGATCAGTGTTGCAAGGAAACAAAGATAATAGGACACCTTGTCATATTCCTAATACCAAAAGAAAAAATTCTAACCTTTTACCATTAGATAGGACATTAGCTATAGTTCCTTTATCAGATTAAATGAATTTTCTTCTGTAGCATGTTGGATCATTGTTTCTAATTCTTTACTCCCTCCCTACATTAGAGTCATACATTTATACACTCTGCCATGTGATTGCTCGTTGCTTCCCAGTGCTGATGGAATATATTTCCATCTCTCTTTATGTTGGATTTTACCATGTGACATTTCTTTGATCAATGGGATGTTACTGAATGTGATGTAAGCAAATATTTTACATGTGGTTGCATGTTTTTTTTTGTCTTCTCAGCCTTCTGCCATCCACTATGAAATATATATGCCCTGATTAGCTTCTTGTACAAGTAGAATGAGAAAATACATGATGCTGACTTAGGCACAGCACTCATCCTAAGTAAAGTGCAACCAATGATACCTAAGCCTATAAGAGCCATTACTTACCCAGTGACTTGTACTTACTGTTGAAACTCACTGATCTTTGAGTTGTTACCCCGTAGCAGTCCAGTAAAAACTCTGATGTGCCTTCTATTCCTAGTTTGCTAAAAGTTGTTTTTTTATAAGTGGACTTTGAATTTAATCAAATACTTTATCTGCATTTATTGAGATGATAATGTAACTTCCCCCTTTTCTACTTATGTGGTAATTTATGTTATTTGATTTTTAAATCTTTAACAAAGTCTGTATTCCTGGATTTTAAAAATAAGAATCAACTGTAGTATTCTTCTCTTCAGATTTTGTTTGCTTGTTTATTTGTTTGTTTATCCATTTGTGCATCACTGTTCATGAGAGGAACTGACCTGTCAATTTTATGTAGCACATTGTCCTTATATGGTTTTCTTATCACTGTTATGCCATTCTTTGAAAGAGTTTGGGTTATTATTTCTGGCATTACTTCTTCCATCAGTAGCATTTATAACGTTATTTAATGAAGGCTTAGGATTTTGTTTGAGATGGTATTAATGACATCATTTATTTTTAAAAATTATTATTATGGACTGATCAATCTTTCTACTTCAATTTGACTAAGTTAAGTTAGAGGGAATTCGCCTGTGAATTTATCAGACACCTGAGGTTTTATTGTTTGTGCTGCTTCAAACCAAGTTCAGGGTCCCTGGAATAGCACATGTAGCATATCATAGGTCTAGATTCATGCTGGGGTTGCTCTGAAGTCATAGCCTCTCAGGGACATTTCGTTTCATTTTCCTCTTGAGTAGCACTTGGCACCAAGACAGCCCTCTCTGCAGATCACCAGCACTGAGAGGAGGTAGATCATGTCCAAGACTTTAATGTTAACTTGGGGAAATAGGTTCTTGTGACCCATCTCAGAAAAGAGAGGTTCCCTTACCAGCCTCTCTACTCTAGACAGGACTTGGGCCTTTGAACTCTATCTCTCTGGCCCAGCTAGAAGCAGGATCCAAAGGCTTGATTTCCAGACAAAAATAGCTTTTGACTCTTCCACATTCTCTTTATCCTTTGATTATAAACTTTCATCCAAAACTTGGCCAAGAAGTTGCCCTTTGTCATTTTAGATTTGTATTGGGAAAGAGTAAAAGTCAGAATAACACATAGAAGAGATGATAAAATTTGAGATTATTCTATCTTAATCTCTGGTTTCTGATGTTTTGTGATAATGACGAACAACACCCTGGGCTTCTACTTTTTTTTTTTTCCTGTGAATGATATTGCTTCGTATTCCATTTTCTCACCAATCATCAGCTAAAGCATTGTGAACCCCTTCTTTCCAGGACATATATATTCCTTTCAATTGAGAACGTGGCACAGGCATTAAAAGAACTATCTCACCAGCTACATTTCCCTGTGGGAACCCATTAAACTTTTTTAGAATAATTCTACACTTGTTATAAAAGAATAGGGGGTCTAGGTACACACCTATACATTTTTTCCTTTTTACTTAAATTGTGTTCACTGGTCCCTTCCAGAAAAAAAGTACTTAGAGCCACTGCGTAAGACAACACTGAGCTGGACACATCTTTGGCTTATAAGTGAAAGGCATTTCTTGTTGGGGTGTAGCCAGGTAATCACCTCTAAGGATGCCGTATTTTTCTTCACATAAAGATATCTCTTTCTGAGCCCTGCTTATCCTGGCTGCATGCTTTGGCTTCGTAGTCTTGGCTGTTTATTTGTACTTTGCCTTTCACAAAGGACTCCTAGGTGCCTCTTCCCTCTGCTTGATAGAGGCTTTCCTCATGTCTGTACAGAAGCAGCTGTGATATTTGGGATGCATGGTTTAACATTAAAAAAGAAGAAAGTAAACTAATTTAACAAGCGGAGATACTAATAGCTTTCTAGTAACTTGGGAATGTCTTCACTTTCCCCAGCCCCCACTGTCCTGCCAGGAGGCACCTCCAAAAAACAGTGATGATGACTGATGATATGGCAGTGTCTTCTGGGGCCTATCCATCACGTGAAAACTCAGTTCAGTGCTGCTTCACTTGTGCTAGATGTGGCCTCTGAGACTGTAGTTTGGCTGTGCTCCAACACCATTTTCTGGCTTCTGTCCTGGTGTTTTTATATATGATCTGCAGGTGTTACTGATATAATTTGTCCAGGAATTATGTATGATGTCATGCTTGCTAACCTAGATTGTCTTGTGGTCAGTATAGTATAAGAGAAAACCCTAAAAATGGAATCACTGATGATTACATAATAAAATAACATCCTAGAAATAGCTTTGTGTGCCTGTGTTTGAGATGAGAGCATATGGTTATCTCTGATTTAGATTTGCTTTTGAGAGTTAATTTAATTTGGAATGATCTATGCAGGCTAACATTTAGAATGAAACATATGATTATAATTTTAGAATTATAATCATATGTTTATAATTTTTGTGGATTTTGGAGATAAGGTACTTGGAAAAAGGTAGAGGAGCATGTTGACTTGAGATGATCTGATATAAGCAGATGTGGTGGACTGGAATTAAGGATGGATTTTATTTACACTGAATGAGAGTACCTTTTCCATGGCTGTTGTGCTGATTTGTGCAGTTCAGTCTAAGCACTGTGAACATTTACTGTTTCCACCTTTCTTTCTAAAACCAATCTAAATGGATGGAATATACAAAGCCACATATCAGTAAAGAAGGTTGATTCTTGGGAATATAATACGACTCTAAATGGTTCCATTTGGAAATTTCACTTCATCTAGTACAGGTTGGTAATAAGAAAAATTCCAAAGCAAAATAACAAATGACCTCAGTATAAATTTTAAGTCCACATCTCCCGTGGTTTGCATATAGCCAAACCAAAACAGAAGGAGAAAAGGGTCTTTGGGATCCTTGGAGTCAATAAGTTTTGTGACAGCTCCTGCTATATAATGTTGTTCTTTCCAATGAGTTATGAGGAGTCTGGTGAAAAATTCAGGAAAGGTAAATTAAATGAAATGTCCTAGAAAGTGAGCCAGGACATTAAGCTGGATGAGGATGCTCTGTGTTCCTAAAATATCTTGATTTTTATTCCTTCATTCTTCAGTTAGCTTGTAGACAAAAATATTTTCTCATACAAGTGATTCTTCTCACTCAAAAATTGTATATTGCTAGTTGTTGCAGTAATAATAAAATCAAAAATACATAATATGTATTGAGCAGCTTCTTTATATTAGATATTATTATTAAATATTTTATATACATGTTTATGAATCCTCACAAGTATTAGGTTAGCTAGTATATTCTTTGTTTTACAGTTTTGAGAAACAGAGTCTCAGAGAGGTTAAATGTTTTGCTCAGGTTCACATAGCTGGTAAGTGGTAAAGTGGAGATTTAAATAGAGTTCTGATTGGTTCTAACTCTGCAAAGCCATATTGCCTCACCTAGTGATATATAGTATCTTTTATCTGATTACGGTAAACAGGTATGTCACACAATCCTGATTAATTCATTAACAATCTTTCAGAGGCCATTTATTTATTTATTTATTTATTTTTGCTTTTTAGGACTGCACCTGTGACATATGGAAGTTCCCAGGCTAGGGGGTGAATTGGAGCTGTAGCCACTGGCCTACAACATAGCCACAGCAATGCAAGATCCGAACTGCATCTTGACCTACACCACAGCTTATGGCAACGCCACATCCTTAACCCAAAGAGTGAGGCCAGGGATCGAACTCACATCCTCATGGATACTAGTGGGGTCAACCACTGAGCCATGATGGGACCTCTGCTATTCTTTAAAGTTGTTGAATTAGGAAACAAAAATCCAGAGAATTGAGTGATGTACCTGGGTTTCCTCAATTAAAAAGCGGCACGATTTGGATTGAACTTACATCTTCTGCATCCTGTACTACCTTTCACTGTACTACCTTAGCTTGGCCACAAGACTGAAGGAAATGTTAGATATTAATGCCATTTCCAGGAAGTAAATTTTGCTGTTCCTTTAAAAGCAATCAGAACAATTAAAGGGAGGAACCACTTAGCATAGTACTACTGACCTGTTTCTTCACTTTGCAGTCAGTGGAATTTTAGTTTTAGTTTATCTTTTGGTTCTAGTCAAAGAATCATATCAAGTGTCTGATTAAGAAAAGTCTTCCTTCAAAAACTAAGTTCCTATGGCAAAGTAGCAGACGAGAACATAGAGGCGTCCATTTCTCTAAAAAAAAATTTAAAGTCCTGGAATGCAGTGTATAAAACCTGGAGTAAATACTACTAAACTTGGAAAATCAATTCCTAAGTAGGTGGCACAACTGCACAGATCTGTAACTATATATTATATTTAGGGATTTATATTTTCTGATTGCATAATAGTGAGGTGTTCGGGATTAACTCAGATGATCAATATGGTCATAGATGTTTTATTGAAAATGAATGCTGATTGTATGCCCAAGTTCCTCTTAATGCAACTATTGGTAATTGTGTGTGTGTGAAGAGAAGTTTGGATGGTGGGAATGACAAGGGAAATGAATAGAATTTAACTATGAGGTAAGCAAGAGGAGAAGAACTCGTAAAAATATATGCATTACTTGCAATTGCTTTTACCTCCCATTCTTTACTTTCTGGAATGGAAGTCCATTGTTGCTGACAAGCTGTCAACATCAGTCATCACTTTACTAGATTTCTCCATAGCTTTTTAAATCTATTGACCATGTTTCAAATGACCAAATGCATTTCTCTTGGTACCTGCATATCCAGTTTCTTCATTTATAATCTCCTTTTCAGGCTACTTTAATCTATGTATTCCTTAAATGTTCTAGTTTCCCCACAAATAAATCAGTAATATAACAAACTCTGTATACTTTATAATATAATTTCAGATATCATTGTAATTTCAAATATCATTGTAAATTGATATGTTCTGCTGTTAAAAGACACAGACTCTCAAAATAAAATATAACAAAAACGTGAAAAATAAAAAGGACAGAATTGTATTAGGCAAATGCTTACAGTTACAGTTAGGTAATTGCCATACTAGTGAAAAGATTTAGGTAGAAATTATTATAAAAATACTAGGTGGGTTATATTTTTATATTGATTAAGGATAAAATTTATGATAAATATAGTACTTACTACTGTCAAATATATTTTTATGTGTTTGCTTGCTAGTTTTTTGACAGATTGCTTAACTGGAATGTTAGCTTTATGAAAATAGGGACATTGCTAGGAATTCCTTTTCCTTAGAAGTTGTCAAACACAATGGAACACAAATGTAGTGAAAGATTTTTGTCAGTTTTTTGATTGCACAGCCAAAAATCAAACAAATCAAAGGAGATAGAGGGACTGAATAATGTACTTTAAAAAGTTGATTTGTCAGATGTATCTTAAATGGTGCCTCTTGCAGCAGAGGATTGACTAACTTACTTAACAAACACATATTAAGCACCTTCTAGAGAATATGGTTCTAATGTTGCAGAATTTGTGGTTTGTCTAATACAATGCCATAAAAGCATTTTCCTTTTTCATCACTGCCTTGTACCCCACATGCTTGTGAGGAGGCAACTGAATGTCTTAGAAAAGTGTCTCCTGCATGTAATCATAATCAATCACTACCAGAAGTGTGTGCTGACCATATTAACTGATCACTTGTTTCATATGTGAAAATTTGTAAGATGCATAAGTTTTAAAGTTTAGTGTCTATATTCAGAGAACATGTACAACAAACTAGTCTGAGACTCTGCAAAAACTTAGAAATGAGGTAGATAAAAGGTATGTTTTAAAATTAGACATTTAAAGATTGTGGAAAAAATAAGAAACCAGTGAAAAAATTATGAACCATTCATGAGGAAATGGTTTCAGCAATCACCTTAGCACTAGGCTATTGACATAACTTATATATTCAAAAGTATGCCCATGAGGAAATCTTTGGCATGCTTGACTTGCAATTTTTAAAGTAAGTGTAAAGTGGGTAAAATAGTTTCTAAATTAGTTTGATTCAATTTCATAATAAAAATGTACATAGAGAAGAGAGAAGGCAAGCATAAAATGATAGTAAACATTTGGTGTAAATCCCTGTGATTCAAGGTAGACAGCATTACAGCAATAGCTAAGGAATTTTAAACCACAGAATATCATATTCATTGGCAATGTTAAGTACCAACACATTGGATGATAAATATAGTAAGCATGATTCACAAAAGGAGTTCTGACATTAGGCAGATTCATGACTCCAAAAAATAACTTCATGTTGAAGGTAACAGAATTTTATAGGCACTATTTTTAATTACCAAAAATGTTGAGGTAGAATTCTATTAGATTTCTCATCTAATAAACAGCGTGTTCATAATTTCATTATTTGATACCCTGATCCCCAATCTGAGATGAAATTCTTTTTTTTTTTTTTTTTGTTACACAACCAAATTCTATGTATTGTCATGCTTGGGCTAAGTTTAAGTACCATACGAATTATTGATAACTACTGCATCATGTACCTAAGGGTTTTGAAAAATATGTCCCCTCTTTTGTTGAAATTGTTATAGAAAATTGTAAAATTATTGGCTAGGCAAAGGCATAAAATAAAATTCTTTCATTAATTAAAAAAAGTATATATCAAGGAAACTGACCTCATCTGTAGGATATCAGAATTTTTTTTTCTGAGAAAATGCCTTTTTAACATGAGATCTGAAAGATGTTGGTATTCAAGTGAATAGTGAGAGAAACTCATGGAAATGGGAAATAGTGTGTGCAGAGGACCCAATATGGAAAGAAACTGAGATATATTTCTATAAATTGAGGGGAAAGGTCAAGAATGCTTTATACCAGATTATCAATAGCAAACACCTTGGGGAAAGCAATACTTTCATTTATTAGTCTGTGTAATTTTTTTTTGCCTTTTTTTAGGACTGTACCTGTAGCATATGGAACTTCCCGGGCTAGGGGTCAAATCAGAGCTACAGCCTCTGGCCTGTGCCATAGCCACAGCAATGTGGGATCCAAACCGCATCTGTGACCTACACCACAGCTCATGGCAACGCCAGATCCCCAACCCACTGAACAAGGCCAGGGATTGAACCAGCATCCTCATGGATCCTAGTTGGTTTCGCTAACCGCTGAGCCACCATGAAGGGAACTCCCTATTCTGTGTAATTTTTTAAGTGACAGCATTATGGTCAATTTAAGCATTATTCAAAGAAAAGAAAAACAAACTCCACTCAGTACATATACAAATTTAAGGGTGAAGATAGGTAAAAAAATGCTACCTGAAGGTCAGTTAATGAAAGTTATCCATTTCAGAAGCCCTGATCTAGGGTGCTTCTCAGAAGTGGCTGTCTTAAATTTGGCAGACATGCAGATCATTCAGGAATCTTATTAAATGCAGATTCATATTCATTAAGTCTAGGCTTTGGCTTGAAGATCTTCATTTTGAACAAGTTCTCTGATGCTAGTGCTTGGCATTGTTGAGGGGCAAAGTTCTAAGTGATTCTAGTGGCTCGCCAGAGTTGAGAAATGCTGAGCTAGAATGAATGTTTGGATGTTAAGGTCATCCCGCCCTTCTCTTGTATCTCTTCCACGTAATAAATCACTTCTCTAGGGAAGCCTTCCGCATCAGTCAGGCATAAAGGTTCCAATGTGTCTCCATAGCATAGTTTCCTAAACTAGCACACAAAAGAATCCTCAGAGGAGGGGTTACCAGATATCACATATGCAACTTCCTGAGCTCCTCTCCATAGGATAAGGACAATCTTGGAAACCCATGATTTCCAGTTACAAGCTTCCCAGGAGATTCTGATGTACATGGCTTGGGGATTCACTTGAGAAATGGGCTACACTTCCTTCTTTATGAAGCATGGTACTCCCAAATGTGTAGCATATAAATGATTTTCTTTTATGATTACATAAAAGTTTTCAATACTGAATCTGGAAAATAAGGAAATATTTTTAAAATAATGAAAAAAAGTCACTGGTCATTCTGCTGCAGAAAGGCACTTAGATTTTGATTTTAACATAAGGTGTTTTCTCTGGTGTTTTTTTTTTTTTTTTTTTTTTTTTTTTTGTCATTTCAGGGCCGCACCCATGGCATATGGAGGTTCCCAGGCTGGGGGTCTAACAGGAGCTGTAGCTGCCCACCTTCGCCACAGCCACAGCAATGCGGGATCCGAGCCACATCTGCGACCTACACCACAGCTCATGGCAACGCCGGATCCTTAACCCACTAAGTGAGGCCAGGGATAGAACCTGCAACCTCATGGTTCCTAGTCGGATTCGTTAACCACTGAGCCACGAAGGGAACTCATTTTCTGGTGTTTTTATGGTATGTGTTTTGTTTCACTTGGTTCAGAATATATTGTATGTATTTCACCATACAGTATTTTCTGAGAAGAGATAGTTTAAGGTTTTCCATGGCATTGTTCAAATGAGTGTACTTTCACAAAGGCTGAATTCAACAACCTTTCAAAGTTTAACATTTCTATTACCAACTCATGCTTTGATAGCAGACTACAAAATTACCTGAACTTTGGAATTCTGTATTTCATGTTCTTAATTCATGTTTCATCTCTCAAAAGACCACTCCAAATAGAAAAAAAGACTCTTATTTCCCAGCAACTTGCAACTGACTTATTTGTAGACGTAGCCACTTTCATTTGTATAGTTAAATCACAGTGATTTTTTATGTTAAGATATGTATCATCCTTTGGATTTCTAGCCAAAAAACTAGGACTTAATTATTAGCTTTTAGTGACCTGTTGTTCATTTGAAGATGTTGACACTTGCACAGCAGTATTATAAAAAAGGTGATTGCACATTTAACAACCTCCTTTGTCCTTGAAAAACCCAGCCAAAGGCATCATTTCATTTTTCACTGTTCATATCATGTGATCTTTTATCACTTAGCAGAGAAGTGAAATGTAGGATGTGATTCTTTGTGCCAGCAGTGCTCTATTTTATTCTCATTGATTCTTTTCTAAATAGTCTAGTAGATAACTTATCTCTCAGTCTCTTTTTTTACCTACAAGTAAACATAATTGATTACTCTCCTGATTATATTCATAGTAGATTTAAAACTCAATTTGTATTTTGAGTTGATGAACAAATGTTTTCAATTGATGGAAAAGCACAAATTTGTTCCCTAAAAGACACTTAGGATTTAACAATAATTTAGTACTAAATAGCCCAGAAGATTTAAATAATTTTGGGGTCCTTTTAGGGAAGTATGTGTATGGAAGTTCCCAGGCTAGGAGTCAAATCGGAGATGCAGCTGCTGGCTTACACCACAGCAATGTGAGATCCAAGTTGAGTCTGTGACGTACACCACAGCTCACAGCAACACCACCCACGGTTCGAACCTGTGTTTTCATGGTTACTAGTCAGGTGCATTACTGCTATACCACCACAGCAACTCCTTAATTTTTTCATTGCTCTGAATTTACTACCAAGAAGGAACTTAACCTTCAGAAGAAAAATGACTCAATGATATATCAATATTACAAAATATGAAATACTTCTCTCTGTTCTCAGAGAAATTTGTTATACCTTGTGTAACAAAAGGTACAATGGGTACCTATGTACTTATTGTTTATCAGCTTTGGTAATAGTGAAGATGCATTCTTCTCAATAAAGATACTGTCTAGAAAGGGGGAGAATAAAAATATAGTGCTCAGAACTCTTAGTGTTATGAAATACTATAATCAAGTCTATATGGTTATAGGCGCGTGGACTATTAAGTAAAAGCAAGACATCATGGGTGGTCATGCTGGATGATTCATTCTGGGGTGGGAGAGAATGAGCATAATCAGTATTCACTGAGCTTTCCTCATCATTTATCACTGCGCCAAATAACCTGAAATGCCTGCTAACATTATCCTGAGTTCACCTCGCCCTGTAACTCACACACATTCAGAACTTCACTTTTCTTAACTTTATATGTCTAAAACGAGGGGAATGACGCGTGATAACTGAAATCAGTGGAGGGTTAAAGAATATAACATTATAATTTGTTTGCTGTTGATCTGTCCATGCTGATGATCCTGTGTGGAATCATCATTTTATAAACTAGTGGACACATTGACCAGCCCCTAAATCCTCTGCAAACCCATTGCAGATACTTAGATACATACATACATACATACATACATATATACATACAGTAGTTCCCTTATGCAGGGTTTCACTTTCTCTGGTCACCATGGTCCAAAATATCAAATGGAAAAGCCCATATGTAAACAATTCATGTGTTTTAAATCGTGTGATGTTCTGAGTAGTGTGATGAAATCTCAGGCTGTTCTTGTCTGTTTTGTCGGGGCTGTGAATCATCCCTGTGTCCAGCATGTCCCTTCCATTAGTCACTTAGTAACCATCTCAATTAGCAGATCCATTGTGGAAGTATCACAGTGCTGGTGCTTAAATGAGATTTATTTAACTGAATAATGGCCCCAAAGTACTAGGATAGTGATGCTGATAGTTTGGATCTGCCAAAGAGAAACAGTAAAGTGCTTCCTCTAAGTGGAAAGGTGAATGTTCTTCACTTAATAAGGGAAGAAAAAAATCAGTTGCTGAGGTTGCTAAGATGTACATTAAGAACAAATCTTTTTTTTTCCTTTTTATTTATTTATTTATTTTCATTTGTTAAAAATGAATTTTATTTCAGTTATAGGTGTACAAAGATCTTAAGTCAATTCGATAGATTTTGTGTCTCAAACCCACAGTGCATCCCCCCACCCCCCAGATTGTCTTATTTGAAAAACCAAGGTTTTCCAAAATCTGTGAGTCATTGTCTGTTCTTCAAAGAAGTTCATTGTGTCTCTTTAGTTTCCACATGTAAGCGGTAGCATTGGATGTTGCTGTCTAATTGTCTGACTGGTTTCACTTCGTATGATAATTTCTAGGTTCATCCATGTTGCTATAAATGTTGTTATTCCATTCCTTTTAATGGCCGAGTAATATTCCATTGTGTGTATGTACCATAACTTCCCTAACCACTCCTCTGTGGATGGGCATTTAGGTTGTTTCAATGACCTGGCATCTTCCATCTCTAGCTGCTTTAGATGTAAAGTTAGGTTGTTTATTTGAGCTTTTTCTTGTGTCCTGAGGTAGGCTTGTATTGCTATATACTTTCCTCTTATAACTGCTTTTGCTGTATCCCAGAGGTTTCGATGTGTCATGTCTTTGTTGTCATTTGCTTCTAGGTATTTTTTAATTTCCTCTTTGATTTCTTCAGTGATCCATTGGTTGTTTTCTTGTTTGTGTATCCATTCAGCTAGTCTTTGTCTTTTGGTTGGTAGCAATTTAAGGTAATTACTGATATATATGTTCTTATTGCCATTGTAATAACTGTTTGGGGTATTTGTTGCTTTTTTTATTTTTTTCCCCTGAAGTTTTGATATAGGAGTCTATATACAAATGAGATTGTTTTAAGTTGTTGGTTTCTTAATTGCACGTGCGTCTCCAGTGACCTGCATTTGTGCTCTCTTCTCACGATTTCTGATTTTGGTAGCATAGTCGTGCATGGATGATTTAGTATCTTTACTGTATATATGCCTTTCCTGGTGAGCCTTGTCATTTGTGGTGTTTTTGTTTCTGGTTGCGGCCTTTTCTTTTCTGACTAGAGAATTTCCTTTAAGATTTGTTGTAAAGCTGGTTTAGTGTTGCAGAAATCTCTTAGCTTTTGCTTATCTGTGAAGGTTTTGATCTCTCCTTCAAATCTGAAGGTGAGCCTTGCAGGGTAAAGCAATCTTAGTTGGAAGTTTTTCCCTTTCATCACATTAAGTATATCATGCCACTCCCTTCTAGCCTGCAGAGTTTCAGATGAAAAATCTGCTGATAACCTTACTGGGGTTCCCTTGTATGTCATTTGTTTTGTTTCCCTAGCTGCTTTCAAACTTTTCTCTTTGTCTTTAATTTTGGTCATTTTGATTAATATGTGTCTCAGGGTGTTCCTCCTTGGGTTTATTTTATATGGTGCTCGTTGCGCTTCCTGAATTTGACTGAGTCGTTCCTTTCCCATTTAGGGAAGTTTTCGGCTATTATCTCTTCAAATAGTTTTTCTGTCCCCTTCTCTCTCACTTCTCCCTCTGGTACCCCTGTAATACGGATATTGGTGCGTTTAACATTATCCCAGAGTTCTCTGAGTCTCAGCTCATTTCCTTTCAATCTTTTATCTCTTTTCTCTTCCACATTAGTGATTTCCACTAATCTGTCCTCCACCTCACTGATTCGTTCTTCTGCATCCTGTATTCTACTGTTGGCTGCTTCTAATGAATTTTTTACTTCAGTTATTGTATTTTGCATGTCTTCTTGTTTAATTTTTACAGCTTGTATTTCTCTGCTCAGTGTTTCCTGTAAATTATCAATCTTTGCCTCCAGTTGATTTCCAATGCCTTTCATCATCTTCAACATCAACAGTCTAAAGTCTCTTTCTGAGAGGCTGGTAATCTCATCATCACTAAGCTGTTTTTCTGGGCTTTTCTCTTTCTCCCTTATCTGAGTTATAGTTTTCTGTCTTTTCATTTTTATAGGTTTTTGGTGTGGTGACCTTTTTGCCAACAATGGAGTGGTAGCCTCTCTTAGTTCAGGTGTTTGCCTCCCCTGTGACTAAAGTTGGTATGGGCGGGCTTGCTGTATGCTTCCCGATGGGAGGGAATGATGCCTGCCCACTGGTAGGTAGGGTTGATTCCTATCCCTCTGATGGGTGGGGCTTTGTCTCTGGATGAGATTAGAGGCTGACTGTGTGCCTGAGGGGTCTTTAGGCAGCCTGTTTAGTGATGGGTGGGGCTGTGATCCCACCTGGATTTTTGTTGGGCCTGGGGCTTCTCAGCGCTGATGGGAGGTAACAGATTTTCCCAGAAATGGCCCCGTCCAGAGAAATGCAGGCTGATGAATGTTCCTGAGAGCTTCACCTCCAGTGCCCTTCCCCCACAACAAGCCACAGTGACCCCAGTTTTCCCAGGAGATCCTCCAAGAATTGCAGTCAGGTTCCACCCGGATTCCTATGGAGACTGCTTTGCCCTGGGACCCAGTGCATGTGAAAGTCTGTGTGTGCCTTTCAAGGATGGGGTCTCTGTTTCCCCCAGTCCTGTGTAGCTCCTGCACACAAGCCCAGCTGGCCTTCAATGCCAGATGCTCTGGGGGCTCTTTCTCCTTGTGCCCGATCCCCAGGCGTGGGGTTTTGATGTGAGGCTCAGAACTCTCAGTCCTATAGCTTAGTCTCTGTGCTGCAGTTACTTTCCAGTCTGTGGGGCTTCCCACCCAGGAGGTATGGGTTTGTTTCTATCGCATAATTGCCCCTCCTAACTCTTGATGTGGTCTCCTCTTTGTCTTCTGGAGTAGAATATCTTTTTTGGAGATTTACAGTCCATTTGGTTGAAGGCTGCTCGGCATTTGGTTGTAGTTTTGCTGTTTTTCGGGAGAGGAGTTGAGCTCCACTCCTTCTATTCCGCCATCTTAATCCAATCTCCAAGAATAAATCTTGCATGAAATTGTGAGTAAAGAAAAAGAAATTTGAGCCAGTTTTGCTGTGGGGCTTCAAACTGCAAACGTTACCACCGTAGTGTATGTTAAGTAGTTAGATGAGATGGGAGATGGATTACGTTTGTACAATAGAATAATTTGAGAGAAAGGGAGGGATGGGGGAGAGACCACATTCACTTTTGTTAAAGTGTATTGTTATAATTTTTCTATTTTATTATTGGTTGTTATTGCTAATCTCTTGCTGTGTCTAATGTATAAGTTAAACTTTATCATAGGTATGTATGTACGGGAAAAAAAAAGTGAATATAGGGTTGGATACCATCTGTGGTCTCAGGCATCCACTGGGAGTTCTGAAGATATCCCTGTGGAAAAGGGAAAACTACTGTATGTATTTGCCCCAGTACTTCTTGTAACTCTCAAGGCAAAAAGGATAATAAAACTAGCTTCTCACAGTAAAGCTTTACATTTCAAAAGACTGCATTTCATAGACTTAGGACTGACTTTGCAAGATTTCAAGGCTCATAGATATATTCAGTTCTGTAATAGGAACTATGTATTACTCAGGTTGCATAAGAAAAGTTTCTCAAAGCTGAAATATAGTTATCAGTTTTCTTATGTTTGGAAAATACTGGTAGGGGAAATGTGTTTTGAATTTTTGGGGGGATGTTCCCAGGAGGCAGAAACCCTTCGACATCTCATTTCCAATTACTTGAAAGAGAAATTGGAGTCAGTCTTTTCCAGGAATCAGGGGCCTTTATTTTTAGCCTCTGCTGATTAAGACCACATTATTTAAGTAGGAAGAATGTGGACTGAGTGTACCTTTCACTCCTGAACAGTGCTTATGGGGTTTCCCTGATACCGACAGGGTATGTTCTTGAATAGATGTGTGGATAGTAAATCACCTTTATTTGAGTTCACTGAAGAACATCGTTGGGTCAAGCTGGGTCGGATTTTCTTTGAACTGTGCTTTTACTTTGTGCTTTTCAAGGGAAATTCACGTAAAATAAAATCTTGAGTTATAAAAATTTCATTTTGCTCACATGATCTTGGAAACTTGTTCAAGTAGGGGATAGAAAAGAAAAATAAAGCTAAAAAGGAGAAAAACAGGAAATCATACCCTGAGTTATTAAAGCAGAAATAGGCATCCTGCTTGAAGCAGATGAGATGCAGGGAGTAAAAAGTAGTGACTATGGCAGGTAGGTGTGGAAGAGGAAGCTGGAAGGAGAGTAATCACTAGATTTAAATCAAGAGCTTTGTAGAAATGGGAGTTAGCAGGAAATGGAAATAGAGGGAGATCTTACAGGGAAGGGATTGAAAGCCTATTACCAGAAATGAGGAGAGAAACTACCATTAGTAAAATCCTGATGTACCAGCATTTTATAAAGAGACTTGGGAGAATAAAAATCATCTGATTACAAATTCAGAACTAGGTTGCAATGTTATGCCCATGGCAGTAGGAGAAAGGTAAAGGATGAACAGCTATTTCATAGGATTCAATGACAGGATGGAATGATGGGGAATGAGAGGACCGTGGATCTTTCAAAGAAAAGGCAAAGCAGATTGCCATGCTCTCTTTATTGAGGCAGGTGGTATTTATGGAGGAAGAACCACCTTAGGAGAGGGTAGCTGAGTCAGCAGGAGAAAGGCAGGTAATAGCCAAAGCATGTGGAGGGAATAGTACCTGATTTTTTTCTACCACATCTGTTGGCTACCTTACATCTTATTTCTTCCTTTTCCCCAGAGACCCAAAATGCTCTTTCTCCTCTCTGCAGGTTCTCTAAACAGTGACAACTTTAAAAGACTCCAGATGGCTTTGAAAAAACTTGAAAGTCATCCAAGGTGCACTGCAGGCCTTTGTAGACACTCCATGTGGAGCCAGTCTGAAAACTGTATAGTTTTTCTGTTTGGATTATGTCTTGGGGATGAACTACAGTTGCCAGCACACACACTCAAAAATTAAAAATTAAAAGTAAGCTAACCCCAGCCCATGTGTGCTTAGAAACAAAAAGGCAACATGAGATTTTGTAGGCACGGTTGGCCTGGTGTACATCACTCTGTACCCTGCTTGGCCTTGCTGTGGGCAGAAGGCATAGGAAATAGTGATCGTGGTATAACTCATTCCTTGCTTCTCAGATACCAGTTTATAAGCCACTCCTTCAATGGGTTTACTGTGCTTGCAAGTTATATTTAACCCAGCATGGTTTCTTTGGGAATGTACTGGAAAGATTCATAGATATAATCAATATCACTCAGTTTTTTGTCTAGGAGTATTTAAAATATCATTATTGACTATCTATAGAAAGCCAGTTTCTGAAGCTAGTTACGTTGAAATGGGTTTAATAAAAACCAACAAGTGTAAGTAACTGCTTTTGGAGAATGAGGAGATTGCATCGAGCTGAATTTTAAATTCTGTTTTTTCAAGGATTGAGAATTAAAGAACAGAATAAGGATTGTTTGAGTTCACTGGCTTCTTAGACAGAAATGACCTCAAGTTTTCAGATAATATAAAAATGCAAGCACTTTGAAGGATAAGATAAATCCACATGTGTACTCCCATTCTAGAAAAAGAGCAGAGGGTGGGCGCAAAGGGGGAAAGAAAAGAGAGGGAATAAAATGTTTGTTCCCTTGATATGTTGACTGATTTATAATAAGATGATTTGTCCTAAAAATACATTTTTCAGGCCATCCAGCTCTTCTGTTGATTGGTTGGCAGGACAGAACATGTTGGGTGGATAGAAAGTTCACGTGTTACATGAGCATTGCTCTTGATTGTGTTTAAACTTATGGGGAGATATTTTATTTTTAATACCATTGCATCAGTACATCTTATGTCCCGTCTGTTGACGTGAGACAGTAGGGTTGGGTGGATACTTAGACTGGTTCAGGTAACACAGGTGACCCAGCTGAAATAGCCTTGCTCCCAGGTGAATTTTCAACTTCTTCCAGGGTACTAATGATGGATATCAAGAATTTTATAACAATTTTAGTCCTTTAGTCATATGAAAAATTGCAGTAACACCCCCCAGTCATCATAGAGGCTCTTTGCACTCAGTTACAAGTGTCCTTAGAAATCCTTGAAACAGCTGTCAGGTTATTGGGGAGATACATTGTGATCATGATTGCTGCTTGTTTTTCTCTAAACTCACATGCAAAAAGATTTTCAAGGGATTAAGGGCAGCTTGCAGAATCAAAGAGGACTGAACTCACATAGTGGTTATTGATAGGATACTGTTATCATCAGGAAGGTATTTAGACAGGCAGGAATTTCCAAATACAATATAGAAATAAAAATCATCAGTATCTCTGGCTTTTTGAACAACTCACTACCTAGTTATATGTGAATCTAATAATAGCAAGTGGAAAATCAAGAAGTTTGCCTTAGGCTTTTGGGAAGCAGGGATAGTATTTTCCTAACTGCACAGTTTTTGCAGCACCTCAAATCACTTGCACTGATAGTTGTTAAATATTTTCTTTAAATCCACTCACTTTTGCTTATATGTATTAAAGAACTGGCCTTCAGGAAGGAGTTAGTGAAAAAGGGATTTCACTTTACCTAGAAATATTGATATTTGTAAGGATCAGTTGAATTATATTTGATGTGATATATGATATGATGTGAAAAATGTGTATTTGTTGCTTAAAAACACAAAAATGCTGATGTAGCATTTGTGGTGTTTTTTTTTTTTTTTTTTTTTTTTTTTGGTGAGGGTAATAGAAATAAGGATCTGATGTTTTTATACTGCCAGAGCCTATGGAGGAAACTTCACAGCACAACTCCTAACAAGCATCATTGACTTGTCATGGGTCTTAGTAACTGATATTCTGGATTCTGTACAAAGAGTGATGAAAGGACACCTTCAGCAATGAAGCTCTGCTTACCTGTGTACATAAGCAGAACACAGTCTGTATTGGGAAAGCTGAATGCAGGCACCAAGGTAGGCAGAAGACATTCATGAGGTGCATTCCACAGAATATAACTCTGTAGGTTAATAATAAGTATATAGAAAGAAAAATAAGGGTGAAAGGAAATAGTGGTCAAACTAGTTGGAAATAGCCTGGGTCCAACAAAGTCAGGCAGCCTATTGTAAGGCATTGATAGGCTAATATATTAGTTCTTTCCTAACACATTTCATGAAAGAATCAGCACCCTGCCTGCCTCCTTACCCTAGGATCTGACAGGACTGATGATCAGGGAGGCTCACCTTAAAAGCCTTGGTGCATCTCTGTGGGCTGCTGGGGATCCCTTCCATTTGGTTTTCCTGGGATAAAACTGATTGCTGGCTCTTTCTGTGCAAAGGCACAGAGTCAAAGAGAAAAGTTGAGGCCTATGGCTCAGTTCATGGACAGACTCAGCCAGCCATGTCTCTGGGCAAGGACAGACATTTCTTGCAGTAAGTGGCGTCTCTACTGCTGCCTGCTAAATGACTGATGTAGTAAGAATAATGAACTCTCTTTGGAGTCCCACCTTCCCGTGACCTTCAGTGGATATTGATACTTTCCTGGGTCTCAGTTTCCTTCTTATAAACAGTGGGTTAGTTAAGCAGTCTTTGAAGTCTCTTGCTGTTCCAGTACTCAATAATTAAGTGGCCTTTGGATGTCTGTTCAGCTGTATTGTTGTTTTATTCTAAAGGACAAAAAGACAAGACCCAGATGAGGGAAGAATAGTTAATGATTTGAAGCTTGGAAGTTCCTGGCTGAGTAATGATTTTCATACCCAGGATGCAAAGCCTTTTAAAAGCCATCTTCCCTAATGAGTCTGTAAATAGACATCTGCAGATGAAATCCAAACACCTCTGAGGTTTGTGCCCAGCATGCGAGAGCAGAGCCCCATGGTACTTGTTTATGATGTCTTAATTCTTGCAGTCATTTTTTTGGTTCTTTAGCAAGGACAAGAAATACGTTTTAATTTTTCCTCATTTTAGCGTTACTTGAAATGGCATCTTTGATCTATAGCCAACAGGATTTTTGAATTTTAAATTGAAGTGCCTAGTGACTCAGACTTTAATTGGACACACCTCTTGGCTGAGATGATTGATAATGAGTCCATTTAACATGAGGGAACTATATACCCTCAAACCTTCAAAAATAAATATTATAGCAGTGAAGGAGAAGGTGTCATTTATTATAATAACTCTCCCAAAGTTACTCAAATGCAAGGAGAGCGGTTTACCATGCCACTCTCACTATCATCTCCTTTTGGCTCTTCAATTTGAGTCTCCCTATAATTCCAACTACAGAATGCCAAGGATGTGAAGGTGTCATAAGGGGATGACTGCTTCATGCAAGGTGGGACAGTAACTAAACTAGAAGTAAAATCAGTCTTGATTTTCTGACTCAAAGTGGAAGTAGAATTTGGAACTCTAGGTGCTAGTTCTGAATTTAGCACTAATTAACAAGAGGATATTACTAGCCTGTGCTTCAGCTTTCTGGTGTGAAATAGAGATGTTAGAATAGAAAATCTGGGGCATCCCTTCCTGCTTAAAAAAAATCATTTATTTTTAGGTTCAGCAAATGGGATTAAGATGGGAAGGAAAGAGTCAATGAAAGTGTGAGAAAAAGAATATATCCATAAAAAATAAATAATGTTATATTTATATAATAAAATATAAATATAAATTTTAAAAAATCCATGGGGAGGCAGGGAGTGGAAGGAATATGTCCAAACCTGGGCTCAGCTCTTTAATGGTTATTCCTGAGCAGGAAAGCAGGGGCATGGCTCTGGGAGGGGTTTTAAAGATGATGGTAGCATTCCTTTCCTTAAATCAGGTAAATAGGCCTTGTTTGTATTGTTATTATTTATACCTTACCCCTATTTTACATATTTTTCATATAGTCACTACTTAGTACACATTAAAATCAAATTTAATATATTTAAATCTGAATAATAAAACAGACTGTAAAAAGAGTAAAAATGAAGCAGGCTTTACCTTGATGACTGAACTAAATACTTTTCAGTTTTTTTCCATGGCATATTCAACCATTATGACTTTTTCCTGATCATACATGAGGTGGCTGCTGCTTACCTATCAGGCTTCATTTCTAGCCTGTCTTTCCTTAACCCTCCTCTCAGTAATATTTGATTCTCCATAGATTCTCAGATATGGTATGCTTTCTAATGCATCTCTATTTTTCCACATATGGTCATTCTGTCTGGATTGACTTCCCTGAGCCTGCCTAAAGAACTCCTTCCCTTTCTTTCAATTTTATCTCAAGCGGTTCTTTGAAGCCTTCTCCATCTTCCCCTGGCAGACCTGAGTGCTCCTTCGCTCCTCCTTGAATATGCATGGTGTCGCTCTGCATTAAAGCTGTCATGTATTATATTGATTTGCCTACCTGGTTCCTGATGGATTGTAAACTCTTTGAGGGTACAAATTGAATTTCCATGTGTTCACAATCGATCTGGCTTTCCACCTATCCATATTCATCTGCCTGTTCTGTTGATCCATTCTCCCTCTTCTTTTCCATGCATGCCTCAGAAGATTTTCAAAATACGGTAGATGAAGTGTAGGACTAAATACATATAGATTAGATCTTCATTAGTGCAAGGGAGAGGGGTGGCATAGAGAAGCTGAGCAGTGGAAAGGAAGGGTGTTATATAAGCAGAGGTGAAAGAACTTTGTTAATGTGACCTGGGCTGGACATTCAGAATGCTGAGGCTGGTGGATGGTGTGGGCAGCCAGCTCCGTCACTATTATTGTTTGGGGATGACTGAGGAGTATTCAGAAGGGATCCAGAAATTAAGACTTGGGCCCTTGGCTTCTAGCTGTCACCCTCCATTGATGGAGAAAATGCTATTTGTTGTTATGTTTATTTATTTATGATTTTAATTTGTTTTTGTTATAGTTGGTTTACAGTGTTCTGTCAGTTTCTCCTGTATAGCAAAGTGACCCAGTCTCACACACACACGCACGCACATACACACACACACACATATATACATTCATTATGTTTTATTATATTACGTTAAGTATAAAATTACTCACAAAGGATATGTTTAAGTCAAGATTTATCAACACTATAGTTACTATTTAAAGCACTTTTACCTTTCAAGTTTCAGGAAAAATGTCTCACACATTCATACACACAAAACCCAAAATACACCTTTCCTTTTTTTTTCTCTTTTCTTTCTTTCTTCTCCTCCTCCCCCTACTCTCCTTCTCCCCTTCTTCTCCTCATTTTCCGTTGCCTCTTTTTCCATTTCTTCTTTCTATGTCAAGCCCCATGAATCTAAAACCAGGTTTTCCTGGCACCATTCTTTCATTCATGTTGTGCTATGCTTTTAGAATCCCCACTATCTGCTTATATAAATACTATTTATCCTTCAAGGGCTAGTCCAAGTTCATTTCTCCCATCAAGTTCTCCTTGGTCACTGTGGTCCTTATTGAGTTTCTACCAGGGTTAGCAGCACCTAGCTTCTACGGGCCAACTTAGCTTTTTCTTCCTTTTCATCCTGTGCCGTTTATTCCTGGTTCATTTTTAAGAGAACCAGTAGTCAGATGGAGAGCAAGCACCCTGAGGCCAAGGCCCAGCTTTTAATTCACACATTTTTTGTATATTTATAGCTCCAGTATAGTGTTAAACACATAATTTTGACTTAATAAATTAGTTACTTGATGATTTGGTTAATGAGAGGAAATCACCCATTAAGATTAATTGCCAGCATAATTAATTTCTGGTTTGAAATCTCATTTTGCACAGTGCATTTTGTGTCCAATTCTCAGAAACAGGCACAGAAAAAAAAAAAACCATGAAAATTACTCAACTTCTGAAATTCTCAGACTTAAGAAGTGTTCATTTTTTAGAAGGAGCAAGAAGGTAAGAGGTGAACTCTAAGATAATCCAGGCTTACACTTTGAGGTCCAAGATTAAAATAATTTCAACACTGTGTATTCTTTTAAGAAATAGCCAGAGGTCAGAAGTTCCTTTGGTATTTGAGCTGAGCTGATCATAATTTTCCATTTCTCAATGTAAAAATCACTACTCAGCTTTTTATACCATTCTTTTCTTCTCAATTAAGAAAAAATTTAGTTTCATTTCTTATGAATATTCATAAGCATTTAAAATTTTAATATCACCCCAATATTGTTAATTCTGCAATTATGTTTTGCTTATAAATCCCCCATGTTTGTCTTAAATAATTTCATGAGGTTAGATTCTAAAGGTAGAATTTGTGGGTCAAGCGTGTAGACCTGCTTAAAATTCATGTTTTGGAAAACAGAAAGAAAATTATGCTTTGGCATGTGATGGTGAAGAAAACTATGGCTTTATTTTTATAGATTTTTACCCCCAAATCCTTTCTGCTTGTTTTTTAGCTCAATCTTCTAATTACATCATTTTCCTTAAGTGTGTGTGCAGAAACATCCTTGTCAAGATACTACTTTGTATAGGATGTTTTTATAACCCATTTTGACCACTCTGCGTAATATTCAGGGTAGTTCAACCCAAACCACCTTCACATTTCCTAGAATGGTTCTTTAGTTTAGGATTTTACAAAATGGAAGTAGGATTAGTTGATGAGCAGTAAACCCACAATCTAATGAGAACTCTAGACCTGCCTGTAAATTTAAGCATAACTATTCAGGATAATTCACAATTTATATATAAAGATACATACACACACAGAGCAAGGATTGCGATGAATATACATTGCATCCTCACTAAAGAACTGTTGAAAAACGTCAGTCTGGCGTGTCTTAAAATAAGTAAACTTAATTATATTCCCAGTCTGGGTGTCTCTTGCTTTTCAGAGTCCACAGTTTGTTGACTGTCTTATGTGAACACCACACAGTTTTCCCCCTTGAGTTCCCTGGAGTTACAGCCAGGCTCTCTCTGCCTGTACACGTTCAAAGTTCACTAAGCAGGTTCAGGCCCCATCAGTTCTGTTGCTGGAGAGATTTTGCTGCTGCTCCCAGCTCCTGAAAGGCCTGTTTCTACTTCCCAGTGAAGTATGGCTTCTTAACGTTGTTGGAGGACCCTGTATTTCTCTGGCTCTTTACTCTAAGTACACTGTGTTCTCTGGCTGGCTTCTCCAGGATTCTGCCTTCATGCATTCTGTATTAAATTTTGCTCTGGTTAATCAAGAGCATAATTTTCCAGTGGGGGTATGAGCTGAAAATGTGTTTTCACCATGATATGTAAACTTGGGTACCCTGAGTTACCCCTCCTCTGTGCTCCTTCAGAACCGGAGGCACTTCTCTATTGTCATATCTCTTTAGTATCTGCCTCACTCACATACTCAAGTGCAAATGGCTTATTTCTTGTTGTTACTTTTGTTTTTAATCCATCCAGTTCTTCGCTCAGTGGATACAAAATTTTGTTCAATTATTTGTTAAAGCTATTGTCAAACATTTGAAATATTTACTTAGGTCTTTCTGCTGAGCACTTTGCTGTTAATTGCTTCATCTCCCTCTTGTGGATTGTAATTATTCAAACATATTGAGTATTGACTCAGTGCCAGTAATAAATTTTGGTGTGCTTATATCTTAGCCCATGGAATGCTGTTACTAATCTACATGTAGAAACTGTTTTCAAAACTCTAATTCAAGAACATGGTGTGACCATAACTTTTTTTCAGATAGCAAATGTATTTCTATACATAGACTTCCAAGGATACAAAGATTAACGCCAATTTTGGTTTCCATTTAATGAAATTTTCACAACTAAATAAATACATACAGTGCCACCAGGACTGCATTGGTAAGAAAGGATGTAATTATGCAGTGGTTAAAAAGCAAAAGCCAAAAAAAAAGTTCATAGTTTAAAACAAGGGAATTTATTTCTCACTCATGATCTATGTCCGTCTGGGTTGCTAGGACTGTGTTTCATATTGTTTTTACTGAGGTTTTCAGGCTGATGGAGTCTCTACCATGTGAGCTTCTAATCTGTATAGGGAGGCAATGTTGAAACACATGAATTCTTCAAGACTTCAACAAAAGAGAACACATTACTTCAGCTTAAATTTTATTGGTCAAAGCAAGTCACGTGGTTTTCTGAACTCCAAAAGGTAGGGTAGAGCAACTCATTTTCCCAAAAAGAGTAGAAATATTGGGTATACAGATCTAATGACTCCCCCAGCCTATATTCTGTGATAACATATTCAGCTCATTTTCCTTCCCTCTGTCAAGTGACGTAATGGTTCCAATCCCGGAAAGAAAGACCAGCCATAGAAGTGATCATGGTTTCCCAAAAGGATATAGATGAACCAAGAGCAGAGTGGCAAGGGGAGGCTAGAATCTGGGTTGGGAGAGTCTGTCAGTCCAGTGGACAAGAGATTGAATTCCCAAGAGGCAGAGTGGTCTTAAATCTTTGGGCTCGTTCCTTGGGTTTAGCCAGACTAGAAGTTTAACACAGAAATCTAGGCAGAATGAGCCTAAATCCTTCACAAACATAATCGTGAATTAGAGCAGAATAAGAATGTCATGAACACATAGGTATCACCAAAGAAAACTTTGAATCTAGAACATGTTCATTTGCTCTTTTATAGCTTCAGCTAAGGAGGATAGAAGAGGGCTCATGTACATTGTTTGAAGGCAAGAACATGAAACAGAGACCCACAGTGTGCTTGCTCTTCTTAATAAAATCTAGGAATTTTTATGAATGCTCTTTTATGTAAAACAATTTTTCTTAGCCTTTTTGAGACACATAGCCCATTCAGAATCTGATAATGCAATTCAATAGAGGAAGGCTTGCTTTTTCAATAAATTAACCTTAATCTCTCATATTTTATATAAAAATTAATTCAGAATAATTTAAGTAGTTAAAAGGAAAATAGAACTACAAAGCTTATAGGAAAACAGCAACAGGACAAAAATCTCTGGGATCTGGGGTTAGGTAAAGAGTTTGTAACCTTGACACCAAAACCATGATATGTAAAAGAAAAATGCATAAAGTGGAGCACATCAAAACTTTTTTGAAAAAATATGCTATGCAAAATACCTAAGAGAATGAGAAGACAAGTGACAGAGAGGTATTTGCAGATCAACATATTTGACAAAGGGCTAGGATCTGAAATAAAGAACTCTCAAAGTTTTAACAGAGAAAAAAAATTTTAATCTACTTAGAAAATGGGTTTCTGCATGAAGAGATTTTAGTTTTAGTTTTAGTTTTTTATTTTGTCCATTATAGTTGTTTTAGACTGTTCTGTCAATTTTCTGCTGTATAGCAAAGTGAC